>CAEFZY010005986.1:0-78530 GCA_903066815.1 Brachyrhaphis roseni
ATTTAATTTAATTTAATTTAATTTAATTTAATTTAATTTAATTTAATTTAATTTAATTTAATTTAATTTAATTTAATGTCCAAAGAATTGGTTTCTTACTGACTATAATCCCCAGCAAATCCTAAACTTTCACTGTCGGATGACTTCTTTTGGAGGTGAAGTGGCATGCTAAAGAGGCAGCCACCTGACCAACCTGACCAAGTGAGAATGCACAGAACTCTAAGCATAAATATAAAATGTATAATCAGACTTTTTTCAGTCTGAACTCTGAGGATTTAGCAAATAATGAGGCATTTTATAAATTCATTTGTTTTAGATGGAATGTAGAAATTCCATCTCCAACCAAAACAATATGAAAATGGCCACATAATTCAGGATAAAAGCAAAGTGTTCATGAACTCTTAAAACATCTGAATTCAATGATAAGAAAAAAAAACCCCACCAATAATCTGTAACAAGTTCAAGTCATAAACTAGTAAGAGTTCAGATGCAGAAATATTGTTCACACACAGAGATCTGCACACAGCCCTGCAGCCATTAGTTTTTTTATAATTCCCAAAAGCCCCATTATCACAGCCCTGCAGCCTGAAGTAAAGCTTTATCACTTGGCACAGCTAGTCAGGTTTAATATTAGCTCTTCCACTGTGCTCATGTTTCTTAAGGAACTGTTAAGGCCTGTTGAAATCTCTTTAATTCCACCACCCTTCTTTTCAAGGTACACCAAGTCAGGAAAATATAAGACCCCTATCTCAGTAAAGGTGCTTAAAAGAATCTTAATATATATATATAATTTGTGGGGGAAAGGGTTGCAATAAATGCACAAATTAAGTTGCAAAATTAGCAGAAGTTCAAATGTTTAAAAAAAGTTTCCTTGAGGCCAAGATGTTGTCAGTTTGAATCTGTAGTTAGGTACTTGTTTTCTCCATCACCGCATCTTAATGGTGCAAAGTGGATGAGGGGGTGGTTGGAATAGATGGTATGTCACAGTATTGGTGAAAAAAAAAACACTTAGTGTCCATTACTTGTTTCTTTTTTTTTTTTTGCCTAACAGCTGCCTCTATTCCCTGGTGGTTTATCAATAAGATGATTACCTTAATAGAAAGACCGTTGCCTTTTACCAACCTTCTTACTTGTGAGCTAATTAAATCAGCCAATACTAAGCCTGTTTTCGATCAGATTTGTGAATTATTAATAAGTCTTTGGAATCTTAAGAGGGACCCCCGAGGTCATTAATAATGTATGCAAGCAATCTGCACTAATATGGATCAGTGATGCTGCACATCTATTCATGAGATCAACCTTTCACTCTGTTAACATGAGAATGAAACATTTTTTATCCATCAGTCGAACGTGGCAAATTTGTTTCATGCAAGTTTTTTTCCGGCACCTATGAGTATAAATAGTCATCTGATTTTGATTGCTTAAAATTTCCCTTAGTTTTACGCAGGCTTCTTAAAACCAAGTCTTGTCCTTCAGTTTGAGTAATAACAGGGTAATGCAGTAAGTCAAACAGTCTTGTTCCAATTATGGGCGGTTGTATGTGGTGTTCCAGTGCCTGTCGAGCGCTCACAGACATGACCATAAACACATTGGCCCCACCACTCAGTGGAAACACAGCACAGCCAACTGGATATAGATAAATCCAATAAGAATTTAATGAGAAGAACAAATAAAACTTAGTTTAAATTTAATGAGAGAGAAAATAAATCTTCAGGCTATCCCTTTTACAATTCGCTTTATGTAAAGGTGTAAGTATAACTTTACTTTTCATATCAACAGCTTTTACTCTAGACAACAATTTAAAAAAAATACAAACAGCAACAAAACAGTAACTTTGTGAAACATGATCAGAGTAACAGTCGCTGGCCAGTTTTCTTTCAAAATTTGTGGTGTCTCCCTGACAAGTGTGGTTATGCCTTTCATGTGTTTTTCAAAATGACACAGAGGGCTTGAGCTTTGAACTGGCATGATGACAAACTGCCCTCAACCAATGTTTGGTTTGAAACCATACAACATTTGCTGCATCCTCATATTTAAGTACATACACAATTGAGGTTACTAAGGCAAAGTTGGACTTACATCCAAAGTCAGTAAAAGAATTGTTTATAAAGCCAAATGAATGAGGGTTAGATTGTTTAATTTAGGCAATTCATCAAAAAGTCCAAGACCAGCATCAGTGACATCATATTAAACCTATTAAAACTCTCTTCTGAAAACTTTAAAAAAGGATATTCTCTATGACACCTGGCAATTCAACACATTGCATAAACAAAGACCAAAACAACAAGAAATTATATAAAAAGCTATCTTGCAAAACTGGAGTGTTTCTATTAGGCTTCTAATAGAGAAAAGAGGGTTGTTTTGTCATGAAACAACTCTCATGTTAAATTGAATGGTTTTTAGCTAAATGAGAATACAGTGGGATTAACTAGAAAATAACAAATTTGAATAAGATTACATTTCACAAAATTTATTCTGAACTTTCTTGTATGCAAGCAGTGGATTTTTTTTATAACCCTTCATGCAAATAAAAATTTGCAGCGCTTCCATTTGGTTGTGTATGTTGTTATGTACATGTCGAGTTATCTGAATTCATATCATACTCATATTCATCACCGTCTGTTTTCTTCTCAATCAACAGTGAGAGAATGTTATGAGCCTAAACAGAGAGTGCAAAAGTTTAAACTCTGCTTTTTACCCGCTGCCTTTCGATTGTTATGGGCGGAGTTTTCACACACTTTGCAGTGACAAGACAATGTGCACCAAGGTGAGGCTTGGGTGAAAATCCACTGCCTGAAGCAGAGTGGAAAGGAAATGAACACATTGCTTCTTTACCTTTACCTCAACCTGTCCCCACCTCTCCTTTCATTTACTCCATCTCACTCATTCACCCCAGGCATTGAACTGAAAATCTGAAAGGTCACCGATGGCCTCCTTCTCCAACCACTCCCTTCTATGTCTCATCCACAATGAAAAAAAAAGACAAAACAAGCCCGAGGGAGTATCAGTCTTCATCACCCAGGGCTGGTTACGCTGGGAAGCTTCTCCTCTTCTCAGAGCATTTTTCTACCACATGATATCCATGTTGTGTGAACTCCCTTTCTTCATTATAAAGGTGAAAAGTTGACAATGATTAGTCAGTGGATATAAAATGCGAGCACAGAAGTTATTTGTAATGTAATTAACAAGTCTGCTATCTATAGATTGTCTGACAACACAGTCTACTGAAGCAAGAGAAGTGTCGGTACTAATAAAAACTTCAACTTACAAGAAAATACACTTTGATTACAATATTCCATAAATATAATGTTGAACTTTCACAAAGTTTCTGGCACCTTTGTTTTACATTTTCCCACTATACTATTTTTGGGACAAAATCGCTCTTAGCATACCATATTCTTAAGAATAGTTTGGGAAAAGTCTAACAAATGTCCATATATATATATATATATATATATATATATATATAGATGAAAGGGCAGCTTGTTTCTGAACTCATCTATAGGTAAATCTGTATTTTCTAGTCTGCTTCACTCTATGCTTTAATGTGAAGCCTGCCCACCAGGGTATCAGGAATCTCCACAGAAGTTTTTGTGTATAAAGGCTGGATCTTTTTTCTCCATGCTAACTGCAGCAATAGTAACATTCCCATTTCCAGAGAGGTGCCAAACACATAGCAGACAATGAAAACAGAGGATAAGGGAAAAAAGAAGAAAGAGAGACTGTAGGTGTGAATTAGCTTATGATATAATCTGGTACAGCTCATCATGTGATGACATTTATGTGTGAGCTGTACACTCTCCCTTTTAAATGGTGTAAAAGTGGGATGCATATATTGACACATGGTGTGTGAGAACCGCATAATGCAGAGCTTTTCCAAATATTCAAAAAGTCTCTTGCAGCCTGGCTTACCTTGTAAGCAAATTATGTGTTTTACAGTGTTAACTCCCTTAGATAGCATTACTTACCTAAAAGAGTTTATCTTTCTACATCACTGCAAAGCAAGGCTGATATGCAATAGCTTGACACAGATACTATTGACAGGAAGAGTACAGAAGCTACACTGAAAAGCTGGTAAGAAAACATTTTTTTTTCTTCCTTACTCTTTTTTGTTATTTGTTCTGAGAAGACCAATGCACTATTACCCCTTACAACGTTGTAATAAAAAATATCTTTGAGTGGAATGCTGACAGAGAAAATGGAATGAACAGGAGCATGTGAGAGCCTGCGAGGCTCAACCAGTGCAATTTTACAGAAATGAAAAAAAATATGTGGAGCGCTTAGAGCTCACCTGTGTATAGTAAGCAAACTTTAACAGGTTTCCATCATATTGCCATCTGTCCTCAGCATATAATTTTTTTAACCTAATTTATGTTTCTACTTTGTTCCTTTTTGTTGATTAAATATCCACCTATTTCCCTTATGAGTATAAACACAAAGTCAAATTGAAAACTATCACTAAGGTTAACCATCAAATAGCAAGTGGTTGGATAATGTCTACAATATTTACTGCTCCACTGATTGAAGCGTGACTGTTGTTGCCTGACTTAAATATAATTTATCAAATTTAAAGATACATCATAAATTTAACCAGCTACGTAGACACTGAATACTGATTAAGAAAGGCCTGTAAATTTCATTGAATCATTGTACTTTTGCCATTGTTATAATTTTTATTATTTAAGGCTCTAAAATCTAAAAGTAGATGGAAATATTTTAATTTAAATTAGTTTTACATTTCAAATTTTTTAAAAGTGGGCAATGGGAAAGTGTGTTTACAGTTTCCTAATTTTAAATATGTCAGAACATGTATCCTTAGCATGTTAGACAGGAAAAACTGCATGCTGCACGCATCTAGTTGTGTCAAGTCAAGGAGATTTAAGGTCGTGTTTCATGAATGCAGCCATTCAAGAACATCTGTTTAAGGATTATTTTTGACCTACAATTTTACTATGAGAAACAAAACCGCTCAAAAATCAAAATGAAAGAAGTTTGGGTTTGTTTATATAACCTTGGTGGGGGTTTTTTTATTTTGTTTTGTTTAACATTTTCTCAATTCCTTTTGAATTGTCTCAATTGAGGTCAAATATGCTTTGTTAATTTCTTATCCCAAATATTACAGTTTGTTTAAGGGTCTTTGTGAAATCCCTGCAAACTGAAATTAATTTTGAGAAATGCATGAGTTA
Organism: Brachyrhaphis roseni; assembly: GCA_903066815.1. Lineage (NCBI taxonomy): Eukaryota > Metazoa > Chordata > Actinopteri > Cyprinodontiformes > Poeciliidae > Brachyrhaphis > Brachyrhaphis roseni. The sequence continues at coordinate 5,187 of CAEFZY010005986.1, forward strand.
CTTCAGTTAGTCAAAAACATGTTCCCATTTATTTCCAAATTATAAGTACCTTTAAATCCCAAATGTTTTTTTGCTGCTTCCCAAATAGTGACTGTTGACCTCTAAAAGTTCACTTCCTTTTGTTGGCGTTGAATAAAATGTTTACTTGCTTTCAAATTAAAGTGGAGCAATAACCCAGACGTGCACATACAGGTTGTGTCATAAAATCTCACTGCCTTCAGCCTTCCAGTCATGAATATCCACCACAACATAGACAAGAAATTGCATCATGAGATCCCCCACAGGTCTTAAATAATTTCTTATCATTGTATGAAAACACAAGCTACCAAAAAAATATGTATCTTATTTAAGGATACCGAAGTGCATCGTAAGAAATTGTTTTTCACAAATGACAAAAAAATAAATTTTTGTTGGTTTTCTTTAACTAAAATTTCTAAAATTTTACAAAAGTTTTCCAGTGTTCTTTGTTCACTGTTTTTTGGGTTTTTTTTAGTAAAGTAACCTCTTTAAAGGTTGACTTCTTTTGGTTTATTTGTCGTTCCGAGTTACCTCAACGGTTTGAACTGTTTCTGTTTTTCTTTTTAAGATGCTCAAACTGATAAAGATAGTTTATCACTATGAATGTGACATAAAATGTGAAGTAAAATGAGATCATGTAAAGAAGCTGTGTTATTTGGTCATGCTCAACTTTCACAGGGTAAATTGACACAGAAGGAGTGATAAAAGCAAATTAAACATCAGAAGGTATTTTTGTTAGTTAAGTGTTTTAAGTTACATAGTTGGCAAAACACATAGGTGTGTCACTCATGGGTATACAATGTTCATGTACGTTTTTTTTAGTCAACATGAATTTGTTTAATTTATCTATTACAGACAAGCTAGTTTTACAACGGCAATATTTGTCTAGAAGAGGATGAAATAAAATAAATGGAAAAACAAACGTTCTACTCACGTCACTTTCCTTGGTAATGCTGCGGTATGTGTGACGTACCTGGCACAAGCTACTAACAGCAACATGACAAAACAACTACTTCTTTTTATTGATAAACTCCAATATGTCAACTTGTAATTTTTTTTTACCAAATTCCTTTTAAATAATAAGACATTAAACCCTTAAGATGAACATCACTATTTGACAGACATTTTTAAACTTACATTCCTTCATTTAAAAGTATGTTTAGATTGACTTTAATTTCCACAACATCTCCAGTAACAGTTTCATATTGACAAACATGAAACAAAACTATTAAGCTACAATATTTATATTAACCATTAGTATTTGGATTCCAAACTTTAAATTTAGTTTGGAACTTTTTTTTTTATTTCAGTAATCCATTTAAAAAAAAAAAAAAAAAAAAAAAAAAGAAAACAGCAACTTTTGAGCCATGGTCTGATAGCGACTGAGCTGAATAGAAACACCATATCTCAACTATGAGTGTTTTATCTTTATTTTATTCTTAGCTTTTGCTAAAGTTAGTTTTTGTCTGGCTTACTCATTTTCTCTCCAGATCTTGTAAGAAGGGTTTGTGTCTGCACATTTCCATCTTGGCTACAGGCATGATTCTTTACATGCAAGCTCATCAACCTTTAGATCATATATAGGCTGGTGTAAGTTGGTTTTATGGTTCCTGTATTGGCTTCACAAATACCATTACACCATCAAATACAGACAACTGTGTTTCATCTGGTCACCTCTCCTTCCAGCAGCATAACCATTCAACAAATACCCCTATTTGTAACATTCAAGTTATGGTTTATTTGTTGCTTGAAATGCAGAAATAAATACTTATCAATTGACAGTCACGAAGTAAATGATTTATATTTATATTTCAACTGACACAAGGCAATCTCCCACAAAACCCACATTACCTGAAAGAAAAAAACATTCAGAGAAGCGTTGTCATCCCTCAGCAATGTGTCTTCCCAGTAATCACCAGGAAGCTGTAAAACATTCACTGTGAATTAAACAATAGGCCTTGCTATTGTGGTGAAAATATTTCACCCTGTTTCTGTGGTCACATGGACAAACTGGTAAGGCAATACTCTCAACTTGCCTTGTGTTTATCTGACAATGAGAGACAAATAGAATGTTGGGGAAAAAATCCCCTACACTTCCAAGACAGTTTTTTTTTTTTTTTTTTGAAGGTCTGATGCTTTCCCTTATTTGTGGGAACTATTAACTAATCTATCTCACCTCTGAGCTTGTGCACAGGAAATGGAAGACTTGAAAGTGTGTTTTTGTGTGTCTGTTCCAGTTGTGGCTAGAGGGTTTAAAAAAGCAAAAAGTGCTGGAATTCTCTCAGGAGATCATCCATCATATGAGAGACTGCTTGAGGTTTTTCTTCATTTGGGTTCATAGGGGAATTATAAATCAAGAGAACTGAGAACAACTGTCAATCGCAACTGCCGTCATCTCAGCACCAGTTTTTCAGAAACAGTCTTGTATTCTTACAATCTCTTTTTGCAGGTTTAAGTTGGTTCCTCTCTTTGTTTTTAGGTGTTTTCTGTTATAAATGGCAAATATTGTTACAGATGCAAGTGACACCTTGTGAATACTTGTTGACTGACATGACATGTAATACATTGAGCGGAACTGTATGCACTTTTCAGTCGCGGATATGTTTGTTCACGTGGGAACACATTTAGAAAAGTCAAATGAATACCTACCCCAAGGGTGATCAATTTCACATTTTCATTGAGACACTCCTAAATGTTTAATACACTTTCTGTTCTTCCTGGGTTAGGTAATAACAGTGACATCCAACAACATTTTCCCACGCTTGAAGATTGAAACAAGCAGTGGCAAAAAGGAAGCGATGCACACCTTCTGACTCTTCTAATTAAATCACCGATGACAAGTGGTGTTGTCATGGACAACTCTAGATAGCTGAACCACAGATTAAAATTTTATTTCTATTTCACTGTATTTTGACATGACTATTCCCAAATACATTTTCTCTTGCTGTACAAACATTTTATGCAGCATATCAGACGAGCGGGCAGCTTCTACATGCCGGAGTTTCATCCTCTTGTGGAAATCAACATGTCTGAGGCTTTCAGCCTGAAACATCTGTTGTAATTTCTGTCAAATTGAACTTTTATTACCTGGTCATTAAAGTCCCAGCAATGGCAAAACCAGATGGGTTCTTGCTGACCTTACAACTGCTTCTTTTTTTATGGTGTTGGTGAAAATTGAACCAAAGGAAGCTGTGTGCTGTATAAAATTAAGGCAATCATTCCCACATTCCTGTGAGGAAGGTGAGGAGGGGTGTAGAGCAGCAGGAACAGAATTGGACAGCATTAATGCATTATGTGTGTGGCTGTATGTGTGTGTATATCCTTTCTGGCTCTCTCAGTAAAGACTCAAAACTTGCACATTGACTACTTTTGACTTTCAGTAAGTCAGCCAACACTGCACTGTCTGAGAATATTTTTTTTTCTACATAATGACAATGAAGGTTCATTACTGGCAGTTGATGCACACTTACAATAGTTCATGAAGTTTGAGACTTGTTGTCATTTTAACTTCCTTTGCTGTCCTCACTCACATTGAATTACTTTCTAAGTTACATTCACTGATGATTTGATTTATTCTCATTTACTTCTTACGTCTCTACGACGTTGGTACACATCATGGAATGGAAAAATATCACAGTCATCCAAAGATGTTTTTAAGGGGCAAATTTTATATTATGTGTTAAGTTATGGTTGCAAAAAACATCAGAAATGCAGATAGGCCCTTTTTTTGTTTGTTTGATTGTTTTACATTAAAATGTATTTTGTAATTGCAGCATCCATTATAATTTCTGATGTAATATTATTTTGATCTTTTGTGTAAACATACAAATGACAGCAACAACTGAAGCACTGTCATATCAAATCAAAAATTTTAAGCAGATTTATTTAAACCCTCCAGATTGTGATTTTAAGGGTTCAGGGTTCTCCGATGCTTCAAGTGGCAAACTTCAGCCCTTTATTCTCTTCCAAACAGGCCAAAGCATTAAGAGAAAATAAGATAATACAATTCTACCATGATTCAAAAAACTTTTGAGTACACTAAAGAGAAGTTAACTCCATGTCTACAAATGACACTATAAATGTCTGAAGGTGTTATTTGAGTCCTTTTGCCAATATAGTTTTGCACATTAAATGCATACATGCTATTGTCTCCTTAAGCTCAAAGATGGCCAAATGACAAATTGCAAAGTGACATGCTGTGAAATGAAATTATAATCAAACAGCAGTGAGAAAGAACCAGCATGAACATGAACATGAATATATGAACATAGTCAGAAACTTTCAGAAAGTAAGCCTGAACAAGTTTTAGTTTTTTGTTTTTTTTTCTGACAGAATGAATAAAACACAACCCACTTTTCAAAGGCCAAGTCTATACTTGCGTTATTTTATCAAGTGTTCAATATATACCTAGAAGAAAGGCTTTCATCCAATCAAATATCCACATTTTTGTAAAGGGATACAAATAATGGGGCAATGGTAGCAGTGAAGCTAAGAGTTCATCCTGCAATTCGTAGGTCGCCGGCTGAAGCCCACCGTGTTCATCGTCATGTCCTTGGGCAAGACACTTCACCCACTTTGCCTGCTGGTGGTGATTAGAAGGGCTGATGGTGCAATGTAGCTGCCTTGCCTCTGTCCGACTGGCCCAGGTCAGCGGTGTCTACAATCTAATAACTTGCCATAATCCCCGTGTGAATGAGAATGACTGATTTTATTGTGAAACATTGGACATTGCCTCAAGTCTTGCTCATTTGGACTTGAGACAAAAATGTCTAAGTGTCTAATTGGATGAGAGAAGTGGTTTCTAGAAGAATAGTTGTTGTTTTTTTTAAACCAAATGGAAAACATACTGTCCTTCAAATAGATAAAAAAGCCTATTGGCATAACTGCATCAAGTTTAGCTTATCTCATTTTACATTGAAAATCGAATTTTGCTTAGTAGAAATATATATGTAAAGTTATTAGATATATTTTTAACATCTTTAGAGAAATTTAGAAAAATGACTTTCCGTCCTCCTCAAGCAAAAATGTAAAAAGCAACCATAGGAATTATTTTCAAAGGACAGTTTGGTCTCTAAAAAAAAGTCTAAATGAACAAATGGAAAACAGAAGAAAATCCAGATGCTTCCACCCAGGGCAAGAGGGGCCCCTGAATGTTGTGAGGAATACAACAGTGATGTGAATCATATGCAGTGGCATTCAGTTGCCAGACCCAAAGCAAACTGAAGAATTCTTGGGGTTGTGGACAAATCTGTCAAACGGTTGCTTTCACCTCTATATTTTAGGAGAATGGTGCTCATTAGATCATGTCAAACAACTTTTCTGGCGGCTGGTGGAAAAGCAGCAGTTGGGAAGAAAACCTTACATTTTTACTACTTCCACTACCAATTCTTCTTTTTTTGTTATTTTGGTTTTCTACTTGGTAATACCATGTTTACAAGTATGGTAGATCTGGAAGGTGCCGATACTGCTGTTGAAAGAATGGGACAATGAATGATTAATTACTTTAATGCCCTTTCTACCTTTAATATTGCATATTGTCTGGATAATTAATTTTAGCCTTCAGTCTTCTTTGGTAGGAAACACTGAGCATGTACTCCAAATTGTCTTGGCTCTAAATTGAACGTAATTTAATCCCACCAGCTAAACAAAGTAACCCCAGACCATAATGTCACTACCACCCTGTTTCCCTGTAAGTATTACGTTCTTTTGTTGATATGTAGTGTTGTTTTGTTCCAAACCTACATTTTGGAAATGTGGCATAAAGTTGTCTTTTATTTGACTATATCCCTGCTGCTTTGGAAGGTTTCATCCAAGCCTAGATTATTTTCTTTGGAAAGAATAACCAGAGGTTGGTAGAAACTAGTTACATTTACTTCTACATACTTAAAAACTAACACATATGTTAGTTTGTATTTATTTTTGTTTCAAATTTTAGTTTTAATATTCAAAGTACCAGGACCTGCAATAATTTTACATTTTGAATGCATGATTATATCATTTCACGAATTATATCAGATTAAAGTACTTGTCAAGTACTTAGTGCTTAATAATACTAATACCTTATTCCAAAGATTTGGAAAATACATTTGGTTGCTGTCATAGTAATAATCCATTCAATACCTGGAACTTAGCTTACTTTTGTCAGACATTAGCACTAGCAAGTATTCTTTTACTTAAGTGAAACTTTTAATTTTCCCTCAATGATTAAACAAAGTAAAATTCACATAAAGATGCTCCACACACCATCAAAAGGCTTTTCCACATGTATGCATTTTTTTTATTTTTATTTTACTTTAAATTCTGCTGACATTCAACAAACTATGTTTCTCTCTGTGGGACAGTTAGCGAAATAACAACACACAATGGCAGTAATTGTGTGTCAGCAGATGAAGAGGCAGATAGCTGAGACCTAAGGAGGAAAACAGAGACAATGGTGGGTTTTATTTCTCCACCTCACATTCCTCTTAAAAGGATTAACAGGCCTGCTTCCCCTCTTTTTAGACCAAAAGCAGCCCAGTTCATGTCTGAGCATACTGTACATTCCAAAGCTATTGTTATTGTTTCCTTTTGTGACATTATATCACTTTGTTTTTATTTTATTTTTCTTTGTTCCATTTTTTATGTTAAATATTGAAACATTTGGCACAATGTTGCTCGGTAGCTTTACAGCCATTAAATTCAATCTTAAATAGATCTTTGGCTGTACCAGCTGCAAACCCTCTCTCAGTGCAACTTTAAGCGAACCCCAAACTATCAAAGGAAATGAAAGCAGAAATCATTCTAGAACTGTGTAATTAGTATTGTAAAGGTTGTAATACAGGGGTATTTTTATGATGTTCTTTGTGTAATGGAAATAAGACACAAGTCATTTTTGTATGTTTAATGAATAAAGAGTTACTGATCTCTGATTTACCTTAAGGGCTGTTTGTGTAAACTTTTTTTTTTTCATTTCCAACATTTCCCAGTCTTTTCTGTAATATTTGATTTCAATATCTCAGCTAGCCTGAGATATTGACTATTGTATCATTGGGATGCACTCATATTCCAATGAATGTATTTAATGAGAGCATAAAGACACTGATCCAAAGTACAGAACACAGCTGATAGCAACATTATTGGCTTGTGAGATAAACGCATTTACTCACTTTTTAATGAAAGAAATTTAGTGACATAAGTTGTGTGCATTGAGTAGGCTTTGTAGCCACTCACATTATTTAACATTGCATTTTCACCTGACGAAATGCAGGTAAAAAGAATACAACAAGAATTAAAAGATGCAACCTGAAAGGAAACATTTTGGCCTCTTGAAGTCCAATTTCAATAGAAAAATTGGAGTGAGTAGTTTATGGAAACATTTTCTTTGAATATTTCCTGTCTTGGGGTAAAGAGGGTAGACACTTGTGAGAACCAAAGCATAGCCTACTTTCATTGCAGATATAGTTTTGTAAAAGGATAAATGTGTCACTTTATCACAATGTACTAAGTGGATTCCTCAGGTGTAAAATGGTTTAATATAAAACTAACTAATGAAACATATGGTTTTTTAAGGGCCAGACAGATATACTCTACCTCTCCTGTGCTCTCTGTAGAGCCAAATCTTGTACTGAAAAATTACATCTTATTATTGTATTATTATTGCAATGTTTTTTATGTATGTTTTTTATGTAATTATTCTTGCTGTCTGCAAAGCAAATTGCCCTTTGGGGACAATAAAGTTTATCTAATCTAGTCCTACTTTATGTATCGGCACTATCATTAAACCCAAATCAGAAGAGGCATATTTAAAGCAGATGTTTATTCAAAGTAGTTTCAAAACGCCAGCATGGTTCACTGCTACAAAAATCTATTATGTTTATGAAGTTACAGGTTTCTACATTTATTTCCTTCTACTTCCTGGTGGTGTTACATATGTGCCAAATGAAGCAAGTTCAGGCCTGCTTCATGGGATGCCTGAAACAACAACTGTTAAAAGCAAAATTTTAACCAAAGAAATTCTGGTTAGGGGAGAGTGAAGCAACAACATTGAAGATGTGGGTGGCAATTCCTCTGAAAGTAACTCTTAATCTAGATTTGACTGTCTTTTTTTTTTTTTGCAATGAATCTGTTCGGCTACTTTTTATTAGAATTAGCATGAAAACATAGCTCCATGGATCAATATGAGAGAAAATGTTAAAAATGTTTCAGCAGAGTTTGGTTGGTTTACTTTTCTGATCACAAAAAGCAAACTACAATTGAAGAAAATAATAAGATATCTATTAGCCATGGAAGTCATTTACTCCTGTATTAAAAGGTCGGTCATGTCAGCACCATCCCAGAAGTAAAATAGTACGAATCTTCACCCACGTGCCCTCACGTATCCTATGTCTGTGGCTGTTGGGATTACTTTAGCAAGACCATCCTGTTGTTTCGGGTAAGAAGGACCTGTTTCCTACCAAGTCAATGTTCTGTGCTGTGAAACACCCTCTCTCAAGTTACAGAAAATACACAGAGACAATGGCAAAGATGCTAGTCACATATGAGGCAGACATGAACACACACGTACAGAGGATGACACACCTGAACCACATTTCCTCAGTTTTAAGGGAACCTGTGGAAATGGCGGTTGCATTAACAGACATGAGGCAAATAGTGACTTCCTGTTCAGCAGGTGTTGCTTCCATGTGACCTGTTTTGTTAACCCTGAAGTTTTGGTCACATTTTCCAACAGGAAATAAGTGACAATATCAAAAGGTAAGCCAGTAAACTAGAGCAAAAATTATCCAGTAAGTGATATAGCTGCTTATTTTTACAGCACCTTTCATACATTGTCTTTTTACAGAAGAGCCACAAACATTGATTCATTCAAATAACTGAAATATGATATTCCATTAACAGCAAAAATGTTATAAATGTTGCATATTGAAATAATACATTTTGAAACCTAAAAAAAATCAATAACATTACATCCTCAAACACTCTTTTATATTACAGAAAATATATTTTAATCGTAAAAAACTTTTAACATTTCACTTTTATTGTCTGAATGTGGACCCATAATTCTAATGTACATGTAAAACCCAAACTTTATGAGGAAAAACTATTTTCTGATACTATTATACTGGAGTTGACTTCGATCTCATTGTGCAGCGACGAACAGCAAAAAATTCTAAATTTTAATTATACATTCTGTTATGGATAACAAAGCAATTTTTCAGTGTTCCGTGTTGTAAAATTTATGATAATGGGATGATATGGAATTTATATTGGGATTTTAGTTTGTCTTTAGTGACAATGATGAAAATTAAGTACATGTTCTTATTCTTAAAGAGGACGATTAAATCAACGTAAGATTAGTAAAATAAACTTAAATACAACTTAATTATTATGAAACAAGCTGCATAAATATAGTGGGTCGCAATTTTTAGGGTATTCTGGAAAGTAGACTACAAACAAAACGCAGCAAAGACAACAACGTCTTGATGAAGCTGTCAACAGCTTGGAGTCAGTATAAGCGCAATGTGGGAAATCTTCATACCTGCAACAAACACAGATAGTCTCGAGCATCAGAGGGTCGCTGTGTAAACAGGCACGGGACTCTTGACCAAACAAAAGATTTAAAGCGGAGATAGAGGCTGAGACAAAAAAGGGGGCACGCGCCCACACACACGTGCTACGCAGGACGAGCACTCTGTTCAGAAGTAGTAGGAGGAGAACGATGAGGAGGAGGAACCAAAAATCTTCGCTCATTTACTTAACATCACTTCCCCACCGCCGGGAAAGCAAACACTCCTCCTGGAGCTGCAGAGGAGCAAGAAGTAAGATCGATGCCGACTGCGTGTCTGCAGAAAGCCGTCACCTGAACCTGCAGACCGACAGCGACTATATATTTTTATTTTATTTGTTTTAAATCTCTCCTCAAACACGTTGAGGGGCTCCGAGTCGACAGCAGCGCTCACTTTGGGACGCTTGGAGAAGTTTGCGGGGAAGCTCCTCCAGGCATGGAGCGGCAGCTCCTCTGACTGACGGCCGGTGGATTTTTCTTGCATTTTCTGTAAATAATGGTGAGTGTAAAAAATTCTTGATTTGTTTTCTCATACGGAGAGTTAGTGTCGTCGTTTAATTTGGCGATTGCGTTTACACATTTCAAAGCGGGTTTAGCTCTAGGCTACTGGTTTAAAATATGCTGCGCTGCAAAATGTGCCAAATTCATCTCCGTTTAGGACATAAAACTTGATTTACATACATATGTATAAAATGTTGGATTATTTTACATTTGAACCTTTCTTTTAAAGAAAAATCTTGATAAAACACAATAACCTAAAATAGCCAAAGCCTTGTTTTTAAATTACGTCACATAGCCTCTAAGATTTTTTTTTTCTATATTTGTTTTCAGTTAAAAAATATTTTTAAAAAAACTATATCTGTTCCTAACTGTATTGTATTTTTAGTGCCAAATGTTTCATATAAGCGCATTGTGCACCTTCATTATATTTTCAGTTTAAAATCAAATTTAATAAAATAAAATATTATTAATTATAATAATAGTGTTAATTAAACTATGTCATAGGTTACAACATAATTACGTTTGTCACTCATTCGGAATTTTTAAGAAGTGATTTAGAGGAGCAGGAAAACTCAAGACTGGCCATCAGCAAACGGTTTATTTGTCTCCCAACGTGCTGTTTAAAGATTCAGGGTAAAAGTGCATGAAGGGCCTTCGCATTTAATTGAACATTTTGTTTTTCTTGGTTCTGGTTGAATCAGTGCTACACTTTCTGCCTAACTACAGAAGATTATGTCCAATTCACTGACAGGCCTCCAGCAGCCATGCGGAGACCGTCATTAAAGGAAATTAGGGGAACCACACTTAAGCATTTTTCAAAGCTGGTATTATTATTTTTTTTCTTTTCCAAGGACCCCTTCATGACTTTAGACCAAAAAGTCTCTCTTTGCTTTTTCTGCTTTTCTCAACACTCATTCCTTCATTTTTCTTTTCGACTACAACGTTAGAGCTGCAACCATTAACCTGGTTTCGTCCTTTAAAAGACATTATGAAAATACATTTTATGATATATTTAATGCAATGTTGCAACAGACTGGCGACCTGTCCAGGGTGTCCAGCTGGAGATAGGCATCAGCACCTCCCGACCCCACTGTGGACAAGAAAATGGATGGGTGGATGGATGGATTTAATGCAATGGTATTTTCTGGCAAATTTTAGCTTTTTTTTTTTAATTTTTTATTTTGCTTGATTATTTATGTAATTGGAAACATTTTTTATCTGGTATAAATCCATTTCTATTGACCCCAGAACAAGTTTTTATTTGTGTATATTCCTGTTAGAAAGTAAAGACGTGTAAATAGATTGTACGGAGGCTCATGCTTGGAAATTTCACTCTCATCAGTAGATTTTTCATTAGAGAGTCAATGCACATCTTTTCTTGTCAGTTTCAATTATCTGAAACAAACCTTCAGAGAAAAAGAGAATATTAGTTTAGATAGCACCTATATCATGTTTCTATTCTCAATGGGCTGTAAATCCTACTAAATCTCCTGTATTTTAAGCCCCACAAATAACATCCAGGGGTCTGCTGGAGGCTGCCGAGCGGTGTGCTCAGACCACATACCGAACGTGTGGGCTCGACTGTGTTTGATTTAACACTGTGGCTCCTCTCTTAATAACACCAGGCCCCATTTCTGGACTGCCTCTCGATGGCTGACCCGAGGCCCTTCTCAGTTGATCTCCCCTTCTCTCCCCTCAGCCTTCATGGTTCTTATTACCCGGTCTGATAAATTGTGAATAAGCAGCAGCCTAAAAAGTCCTGGGATGTGAAGAATTCCCCATCCTGTACACTGAAGGCCCCCCACCCCTCAACCCCCCTAAGAAAACACAAATTAATTCCAAACCTCTCTGTAGCCAAACGTTTCTGGAATGATAAATATTTTCATAGGAAGTTCTGCTCTTCCTGACTTTATCTGCCCCGATTTTATTATACCCCTTCACAGCTGCTCACGTCTTAATGTCTCTCAGCTTCTGTGTATTCCTCTCTCTTTTCTTTTCTCTCTCCATTCTTTCTTGTTTCACTGGCTGGGAGTCAAACATTTGTACCTGCATGAATTCAAGGTTACAGAAGAACTTTCAGGCTAAACCAAATAGTTTACTTTTTTTCTGGCGTGCTGCTCGTTTAGTTTTGCTTATTTATGCTGCTGCAGAAGCTCAGATAGTTTAGTATTGAGCTTTAATAAGGACTCTGAGTGTTGAGAAAATGTGCCTGAGTGTAGATATGGTTATTGGCATTTACTTGCTTTGTTGATGTCATATTTGCATGACTGTTACAATACTTTGTACACAATGTGTGATAAAAGAAATATATTTATTACAAGCAACTAGTTTGTCAGATGTTTAATGATTGCTAATGACATTTACTTTTTAATTGTTCTTTAAATGTCTTTTTTAAATATATAGTTGGTATTTAATTTTCCTTCCATATAATCTTTGTTTTCCTCCTTGAAGTAATGGCTTTCTTAAATAGATTATGAAATAATACAACCCATCTCCTAGCAACATTTTATTAAATAAACTTACATAAAGACACTGTTTTCCATTTAAACAACATTGAGATGTACATGAAGATGTCAACTGAGGTTTAAATGTTGTTGAAAAGCTGTTGAGGAGAAGTTGTTAAGGTTGATCAAATGGGCTAACCGTGCCTGACTTTTAATAGCTTTTTAGTTTTTTTATTTATTTCTATAAATATAGAAATGTCCTCACCCCCATTTTTATATCCAGTTAGTCCCCAGAGAGCTCTTGGGTCTGGCTCAGAGGTGATGCTTGCTGGTCTGCGAGTGAAACAAACCCTGTGCTGTGGGCAGACAGCAGCTGTCCCCATTACTTATCGCTGCTCTCTTTGTTTCAGTTTGGAAATAGTAAAGCCACACACGTTGTAAGCAACACTTTAAACAACAATGTTTCTACTTTTTTTATCTAAATATATATTTTTTGGCGATAAAATATTTTCTCAAGTAATTCTTTTTTTTAGAATACCTTTTCTAAACATAGTCTTTCCATCAACTACCTTAAATTTCAATTCTTCTTTCTCCATGAACTTACTCACTCTACTTCATTCTTTCTGTCTCTTTTCCCCTAAGTTAGTTATTCACTAATTCTACTTTAAAAGATGTAATTGAACCTCACTGCGTCTGTAGAGCTTATGAGCCTCACCTACCAGTTAGTTCTCTCTGACCAGCTGTTAGCAACTAGGGCGGCCAGTTGCCATCTTGTAGAAGAGCCTGATTGAGGGAGAACCTTTTCATCCTAATGACTAATAAACCAGAGTGTGGAGTGTGTGTGCCCCTGCGTGTGAGAGCGAGTTCATTAGCGAAGGCAGGAGCAGTCAGGCGTGTGTCACTTCTGAAAGTGCGAGCGCATGTTTGACCACCCTCCCATCTCTGGACCAGATGTTTGTTACCTGGGAGCCAGACCACCATCTGACTGGGGTCAGCCTAGTCCTCTCCTACAGGCTGGTGGGAGGTCTGCCAGCTGTCTCTCTGCCTGACCCTCCGTAACGGGGCACTGATTCTGAGGGAGACTGGGTCTAGGCCATGGAGTAGGTGGTCCTACTACAATTTTGCAATATTAAACAGGGACATTTTTAAAATATACTCTTTGTCCTTGTTCTTGGACATAGAAGATAGACCCAATCTTTCATAGGAGGCAGCGTATTTTAAAGGGAATTTAAAAACAATCAAATAACGGTTGCTTAAGAAATAGAGATAAAGATTTCTGTAGCAGACGATTTTGGTTACTTAGAGACGCAGAGAGGGGGTCCTGGGACTGAATACGTCTTGTTGCAGACGTATTCACTCAAGTGAAAAGAAAAGCCCATCAGGCCTGAGGGTAAAGTTACAGAGCGCAGAGTGAGTCGACAACAGCTTCCCCGCTGCCAGAGATTAATTGGACTCCGTTGTTGAATCCCTGTGTTTCTGGAAAAGGAGCTCTGGTCTGTTGTTATATGTAGTCCGTGTTGACTAGATTTAGGGAGCGTTAGTCAGGTTTGTGTGTATGTGTGTGTATGAATGTATTTGTGCAATTATGGTTTTTAACCTGTTAGTAAGGATTAATCAGTCATGAAGGTCTTAAGTGGACACTCATGTTTACCAGTTATATAGCTGGTAAAGCAAATATTGTATCTCAGTCACTATAAATTAGGTCTATTTTGGCATCGTTTCACAATAAAAAAAAAAAAATGTATATATTACCATATGAAGTTATTTGAAATAATAAAAAAAACAGGGGACTAATGTAAAAAGCAGATGAGCTTCAGTAGAAAATGTCTTAATAAATTAAGCATTATTTCTACCATCCAAAACCTCATCTCTCTACTGCAAATAATGTCTGTGTTTTGCTTGGTGGGGTGTGGTGAGCACCAATTGCACACATCTACTGTTTTGACATAGCAGTCATAAAAAGTTGTCATTTTATCACTCTGTATCGGAATAATTACAAAAACACAATCAAATCTCAGTTTCAACAGATTAACATTTGCTTGAAAAGACTCTCTGCTTTAGAGGAGCATTTTTGTGCACACTTCAGTAACTCCAGACATGCGCTCAAAGATTTTTTTTTACCAGTCCAGTTGACTGATTGATTCAAAGTCACAGTGTAAAACATATTCATAAGCATTAAAATTACGTGACACGGTGTTGTCTTCAGACTGTTGCATCACATTAAAATGAATACCTGAAGGCTTCAGTATCTGGTTACATAAACATACCTAAAACAAAATAAGCCACAGTCCCTCATTGGTGGTGTTTCAAAATTTACTTTGAAATTTGTGCCGTACTGTCTGTTGTTTTTGGCGTTCTTTCCATTTTGTGTACATTACATGGTACTTGTTTCCAGACATTAAAGTATACTTGTCTAGAAATAGGAAGTGTTTAGTTAGGACATAAATTAAAAACATCATTACATTTATGCAGTGGAATACACATGGTTATGATTAGAGCTTCTCCTCACTCCTATTTTTACCCATTATTGCAACATTCTCACTGTGCCCTGAGAGCTTTAGTAACTTTTCACAAAAAAATTTATTTCAATAAAATTTACGTCTAGACTTTAACTGGGTTATTTTAACACATAGACCTGCTATGCTCTTAATTACTCCGTTTGTTTTAGATTGCTTTTCTGCCTGTAGGTCAATGACCACCTTCGTCTGAAATTTTTTCAGCTTTTTATGAAATATTCTCCCTCCTGATCTGTGGATCTCTGCAGGTCATCCAGCTTCTTGTCTAGCCTGTCAGTTTAGATTTGCAGATGTGTCTTATTTTTATCCATTTTCAGATTATGCATTGAAATCTTTATGAGATTCGCAAAGCTTGTATTTGTTTTGAAACATAACTGCTTTAAAATTCTCCATCCATCCTGATGTTTGTTTACTCATTTTCTCTAACAAACGTCTTAGACCTTCATACAACAGTGGGATTGATACTGAGATTAATTACACATAGGCTGACTCATGGACACAATGGATTTCACTGGATTTATTGTTTCTTTACTTTTGATATTAAATTGAAAGATTGATGAATGAATATCTATGTATATTTTACTGTTCACATTGTTTTTTACTTTTTTAGCTTATAGATTTTGTCTATAAAACACCTGTGAATCTCCTCTATTTTGGCTTGCATGTTGAAAAATGTTCATTCTTTTATTCTACACTTTCTTATGAAATTCATAGAGATGTAGAATTGTTCCTTCCATTTGTCTTTCCACTCATTTTTGTTTCCCCTTGTCCTTCTCTGTGTCAGCTGTGTGTCAGTAACGATTAAAGAGAGCTGCAGATGGCAGATGGCACCATTCCCCCCCCCAAAAAAAAAAAACTTAACAGTGTCCTACAGATCCAGATAGTGCCCTCCTTGTTATCAGCTTCTAAGGAGAGACATCTCTGTGCAACAGTGATTCAGCCCCTCCAGCTTTTCCCCAGGCACTTACACTGACCATTTAAATTAGGGGCTCCAGGTGGGGTTCCATATGGTATGATTATAGACTGGCAAGTCACTTTTTCAGGCTGTTGATTGACTGTTTCAATAAGGGTCAGGTCATCAGACTAACATTACAATGTGTAATATGACTCTTTTGTCACGTTGACACAGATGGAAACATATTTCAAATATTTAGATCATAAATGCATTCTTAGTGAGGTAAAGATAAAGACATAGAATTTCATATAACTTGACTTGTGTGAATAATTGAAAAGGCCAACTGAGGCTTATTTATTTACTACTAACCACCAGTCAAGTGATGGCAACTCCTCTGTTTTATATTTATGGTGTAAATAAATTATGTAAAAAAAAAAAAAAAGTATTTGTATGTATAAGAGGGGCACCTCCGTCAGTCTTTTTTTTTTTTCGTAATTTAGCAACCAATAAAGCATACTTTGTGTTATAAAGTTAAACCCTAAATTATTTATATTCCTGGAGGTTTAGGTTTTGACTAGAAGTAGGGATGATGATCATCATACCATTTATCGTTATTGTGACATGATTTCTAGCGCCGTTAAACTCATATTTATTATGGCAACAATTAACTACATTATAAGGTTTAGAAACTTCAACATCTAAAAGGATTGTTAGTACATTTTTTTTCTCTGTTGGTACCATAAAAACAGCAATAAATGATTTCTTAAAAAAATAAATGCAGTTATTGTATGGTGCTTAACCTGCACTAACTAATTAATGTCACTTGTGTCCTGAAGCACCATATTAAGTAATGTGTAAATTATTTTGATGAGAGCAGTATTTGTGTTTGTGGGACCTTAACTTCAGTTACATTTAGTCCCTGCCATTCTATCTTATTACCAAGAAAATTTAACAATGTGATTTTTTAATTTTTTTTTAATATCACTTATTGTTATTCCATTAAAAACCGCAAAACATTGTGATTAATCTTTCCATCCATAGTGCCTATACCTAAGTTAAAGTAACATTAACATTTTGGAATCAATAAAACACCATGCAAAGCTGACCAGAACTAAAAGAAGGCTTTAATTGCTGGAAATACAAATGAAGATTTTTCTGTTGATTAAGAAGGGTACAGATAATTTTTAACCTGGCTATTTTTAATACTTTTTTCAAAGCGATACTCTTTTCACATTATTTTATTATGTTTTGATAGATATTTGTCTCCTTTTAAAAACAAACCTTTTGGTAAATCTGCCAGGGGTATGAATACTTTTTGGCTTAACTGTGTAGCTCAAGGTTATCAGATTGTCTTACGAAACTGATCTAATACCCCCAGCAGTTGCCGTTTACACTCAGGAGGTTTCGCACAAATTGGTGAAATGGGCATAACTTTTACAATGAAGATTTATAACACTGTGGAATGTATTGTGAAACAAAAAACCCTTTGGCTGCTGAGGGCACTTGATATTCCTAGTTATGGAGAACTAACATATCTTTGCTTCAACTGTTGAAGTAGAGAAACTTATCAAAGTAAAAATATATGCCTTTTAACCAAGAGACTTTATGTCAGAGTGCTTACATCAATCATTAGAAAAACCATTAAAGGTGGTTAAGTTTGTGAAAATATACTGTTTGGCAACCTGGAAAAATCTGAAAAAAGTTATTTTTTTTTTTTTCCTTTTTACCACTTTTACTTATGGATAAACAAATGCAAGATTATGATTGAATGTCATAAATCCCCACAATAACATTTTCACATGGCTTCAGATGTTAGAGGTCAGTGAAAACATCAATGAACTATTTTTTAACTGTGTTCAAAACTCATTCAGTTCTGCGTAGTCATATTTTTATTATTAAATAGTTTACTTATTAGAATGCTCTTTGAAGAGTTTATACTCTTATTTGGACTTAATGCATAACACACAACATAAAAGCTAGAATTTGATATCCGTGAAAGAAGCAGCGGTCTAGTAGATCCCTGGAACCCAGGTGAAGCTGGTGGAACTGGCCTTGTGGCCTTGTGGCCCCCTGTGGCCCCGCTGAGTTTGTTTTAGCTTTAGTTTCAGACCTTGGCTCTCCACGGCTCTGCTGAGCTCTGCTGTGTCCTGTAGTTCCCATGGCCTTGGACGCCCTGCTCGTGGGCCTCACCCTGAACAAGGAAGTGCCTCGGTGGTGACACACATAGTTCTTGAAGATGTGCATGTGTGTCTATTTTGAAATCAAGAGCATGCTAAATGACCACAAATTTCAATTTTGATCTGAGAGAAGTTCTAGGATATGCAAAGCACTGCCCTTATATTGTTTGTTGTCCACAATCATTGTCATTTTGTAGGGCAACAAAGTCTGCTCTGATAAAGATCATAACTGGATTTTCATTTCATTAAAGGCTTAAGTCTTGATAACTTCTGCATTGCTCCTAAAAATGGTAACCAATGTTCTTTTTGTGCAAAGGGTCAGTCTTTTGGATTTTTTTCTGGTCTTCTTCTTTTATGACATCCTCGTGGACTTTCTGGGACTGGGACTCTTATTGTTTTGAGTATTAATCAATCCATTGGTTCAGTCAAACAAATCCGTATGCAGGCAAAGAGTAACTACCATCTACAGTCAATTATGGTTGAAAATGAGTAGTTACAAATATTTGTCCTTGTCATGCTAACATAATTTTTTTTTACCATTTATTTAAAAAATTAGAGGATATGTGCATATATTTCAGCTTGTATGCATAATTTTGAGCCTGTATAGGATATAGATTATTCATAATTAATTAAATTTTATGCCATTAGTGCTTGTTTTTTTTTCAATACGTTCATTATTTACTAGTAAAGAGAAATTCAAAAATCAAAGTGCAAAATTTGTATGGAATTCATTCATGACGTATGACTAGTTCTCATTACAATTGTATCACAAGCTGAATTAATATATAAAAAATCAAAATAAGTTTATATTTGGATTATCTAGTAAATTAAAATCTCAGTAAAAAGAAATTCTATATCTGATGTAAACCAGAGAGCCTCCAGTGAGTTTAATCCACAACGAGAAGGGCAGAAAAACTAACACAAACTCTCCCGTCTTATCTTGTTCTGCTTAACAAAGCTCTACTGTTTGCCATTGAGACTAGCATATTAAAAAACACAGTGCTGTACCTTGGCAGTTAACACAGCTTTGTTCTTGGTGTTTATGTTCCTTCTGCGGTTAGACAGCCTGAATATTTTCAAGGTGCCGAAAGTACAGGTGCCAATCAGAAGCGTAAATCAACAATTTTCCAGGAAACATTATTTATAATTTGACTGCAACCAAATTTGCTAAATCTCTTCGCACTAACATAGCATTTAAGCTCCCATTTTTGTTCCATACTTTCACATTTTGCCTTGTATTTATGGATTTTTTTTTCTACTTTTTTAGCTGCCAAAAATCTGATGAAAGCAGAAGGCAGGTCTTCGAGGATCAGTGAACTCCATATTTGGGCCCTGATTGTTTCCACAGGAGAGTTGACGTACTCAGAGGAACCTGATTTAAGAGAAGGGTGACAGGATAAAGAAGATACGGCTCTCTCAATAGGAGCAGGTAAGAGAGAAAAAGGAAAAGAACAAAGCAGAAAGTCCCTGAAGTTATCAAACAGGTTTTGTGACCTTATTGTAAATCACATTGCCAAAAAAAAAGAACATTTACTTAAGACGTTTCCTTAGTTTTGATCAGTGAGATTTTTTCATACTTTTCTTTTTTATTAATTAAAAGTTTTGAGGTTTTTTCAACTGACCATTTTACTTGATTTACAGCTCTTCTCATTGATGGTTACAAATTCAGAGCTTTGGTACCTATGTCCATTGTGACATTTGCCACTAAATAGGTATATGATGCAGTGTATCATGTCTTCTCGCATTTACGTAGAAGATTAAAATTTTAAAAAAAAATTGAATTTTGATTGTGAGACAAGTCCAACAGTATTTGTGCTTTTTAGAAGCTCTTTAAAGTTAGAGGTAAGCAACGGCTCAGATTTTTGTCTGTTGTTCTCTTTCTGAAAACAGTTCTTCACTCCGCAATTAAATTTCCCAAGAACAAATGTTTTGTTATAACAACCTTATTTTATGCCTTCTGTCTTTTAGGATCAAAGCCATGGCTGCGTACGGACAGACTCAATACAGCCCTGCCCTTCAACCCGCAGTACCATACACAGCTTATACTCACCACACACAAGGCTACAGCATGCCCTCTTACAGTGAGTACAAACAAACTCAGTATTATGTTTGAAAAATGTGTTATTACTGTAAAAAGTTAACTCTACGATGCCAGTTGTAAGGGTAACAAAAGACTAAATGATAGGTCAATTCAGTATCTTCTGGATATGTCCACTATTGTTTCATCAGTCCTCAGAGTATTTTCCCCAAAAAGGTGTTGCTTTTATTTTGGAGAACTTTGAACAGACATTTCTGTTGTTTTTGTTCAGTAATGGTTTCCAACTTTATTCTAACTGCAGTATCATAAATGCTGACCTCAAATGTGGTCTTTAGTTCTTTAGATGTTAATCTGACATAATTTATCACCTCCTGGATGAATCATGGATGTGCTTTTAAGAGTAATTTTGGTAAGTCACTCAGTCCTGGGTGGGATGTTTTTGTTTTTTTTCTCAATTTGTGGATAATGTTTCACTCTGGTTCAGTAGCTTCCCAAATGCTTTGGAATTGCTTTTTAACTCTTTCTAAATTAAGATATGTAATTTAAGTTTTTATCTGTTTTTGAATTTTAGTAGAAAGGGGGCATAGTGTGTTTCTTTTGAAATATTTTATGTTGTCAGGAAAGTTCTATTTAAATATTGTTTTAATTTTGCATATCTGGAGGTAATCAGCCCTTGGTGAAGTTGAACTCAGCTGTACAAAATGTGTGACCGTTTATGATGTTCCGGTGGCATCTTGTTGGCATTCTGACATTTCAGATTTCCTGAGATCATGCTTTCATCGGCCAATAGGATTACATATTGTTTATTTGTAAAGCAGCAAATTACAAAATATGCAAACTTAATGTACCTTGCAAAACAAACTTTTCAGATTTGCTTTGCTGTAACGATATGTAGTTTTTTGCACCATTTTTCCATCCTCACTAAGCATATGATGACAATGGAGAGAGATATCTCCATCTTATCTTAAAGAAACCTCCGGCAGAAGCAGGCTGAGAATAGGTGGCCAATTGTTGCCATTTCTGGTATTTTTGCAAATTTGGTTGCGTTTGGTTGCAAGATATAGCCTAAGTTTAGACACCGGTATTCAAGACTAAATGTTTTGTTTAATCCCACGCAGGGTCGCAGTTCAGCTTGTGCCTTGTAGTGCTAAACAGTAAAGCAATGTTTATTGCCTTGTGGAAATATTGTCTAATTCAAAAAACGATCACATATTTTTTTTATTGACTTACAAAAGCAAGAACCATGGCTAATTTGTTGTCTAGATTTTTCACATCCAGATAACTAGTCATAGTTTGAGCTTCCAAAAACAAATGGTGGAACAGTTTGGTCATAGTTAAACGGTGGCTATTGGAAGCAGAGATCAATAGATTAAACTCTTATTTTACTGTAGTGGATGCCCATATGTTTTATGTTGAATATATCATAAATGTTGTGTTGTTTTTATTTTAGACATAAAAACAGAGGATGGTTTGAGTCACTCTCCAGGACAAACAGGACTCCTGGGCTACTCAAACTTCAGCGGCACCCCTCCGAGTCAAAGCCTCTACAGCTACTCACACACACATGGTCAGTTTAAAACAATACGTTCACTGCATGTGAAGGCTCTCTGATGCACTTGTAGGCAAAGCCTTTCTAACTCATATTTGATTTAACTACAGGAGCATCTATAGCTGTGTAGTCCTCCTTCTATCTTCTCTCCTCTCTTCTTTTTTCTTCACCACCACACCTGTTCTCTATTAGCTGCGGTCTGGGCTTCTGGCGTCAAAAGTCTAGTCACCCCTCCTCTTTTCTAGGGGTCAGGCCCCCTTTCTCCACTCAGACCAACAACACAGCATGCAATCGTTTGTTTCTGTTTTTCTGAAGGAAGAAGGACTGAATATTATGTCCACACAGAAGCAAAGAAACAAAGCAGACAGATGGGGAAAAAAAACACAATATTTATGGCCATAACAAAAGCTGGGCAGAAGTGCTTTCTGATAAAGGTACTTAGATAAAGATGTTTCAGCCCTGGGAGGGTGTGCAGCTCCCTGCATGTCAGTGTGCGTTTGTGATTGAGTGCAAGCGACTGTGCTGTACACATTCCTCAGTCGCCCGGCGCCCAAAGCATGACTTGCTCAGTGCGACTTTATGGCTTTGAAACCAGCATGAAATTGACCTTGTGTGTGACAGGGGAGAGGTTAAGGGGCATTTTATGGAGGGGTGAGCTGGTCTAGTGCTACAGATGCTACACAAGCTGTTCCCACTGTATGGAAGAGACAAAGGCAAGAACAAATATTAAAGCACCATAAACAGATTATCTTTTGAAGTTATTCTGCATCCCTCATAATGTTTAAATCTGTCACTGTAAGTTCCAGATATCCAGACATGGATATTTTAGGCTTTGTGCAGTGATGATGATTGTTTAGAAGTTATTTGGTGATGCTTCAAAATGCTCAGAGGAAAAATGGAATCTTGCACAGTTTTACACAAAAACAGACAAAAGTGGCTTATTGTATGATGCAAACAAAACTGTTTATTCCAACCAAATCCTCAAAGATTATAAGCCCTGTTTGATCTAGTTGGGAAAATCTTCTGTTTGGATCCTGAGGTGCATTCTGAAGGACCTTTGAGAGGAGACATGAACCAATCAGCGTTGGGGTAACATGAAAACTCTGTCATGTTAGATGTCTAATGAAACTTTATTAACACTTTCTTTAGAGTACTGAAAAGAAATGTCAGTAATTCATTGCTGTAGCCAAAATAATACTTCTTAACCAGGGTTGCCCTTAGTACCAACGTTTCAAACAAGTTAACATTATTTAAGTTGCATCAAATTATGGATTATTTCAAATATTGTCAAAGCATTTTTGAAAATTTAAAATGAGATTCATTTAAGAGAAAATTTGATATGTATTTAAAGCGATTCAGATAAAACTAATTTTAAACATAAGTGTGATGAAAAAATCCATATTGTGAATATTGCGGATCATCACCAGTGGTAAGACCAGGTGGTTTCTGCTGACCCTCAAGTCAGTGGATAAAAAGTAAGGCCAAAAATTAATTAAGTTTTGTATTGCCTAATAATATTTAGCCTAACTACTAAGCTAAATGATTAAGCACAATATTATTTTGGTTAATGTGTTCTGCAGTTCTTCTTACATATTATAAAAATGTTCTTAAGCATTTTTATATTAATTAATGTTGATCATAATCAAAGCTGCTCTTTTAATATCAATTCAAATAAGTGACTCAATGGCAATGTCAGAATATTTATTAAAATACAAACCTCTTGTTGCTCTTATGGATGCAATTTTTGGTTGCATCAGTTACTGAAAGAAAAGCTGACTACTTTGTTTTTCCCTACAACCAAAATTCTTGTCCAAATAATTTTCTTCTCACCCTTTTAATAATAAATTGATGTTACTTTGTGCGATATCCAGCTCATGTGACTGTGAAAATGTAAATATTTCTAAAGATCCATGTCAGTAAGTATCAAATTGGTTTTAAATTACTTGCAATACTGCTTTTTCTTAATTTTTCCTTGTGCGTCTTTTTCTCTAAGCTTTAATATAACTCCCACTTCCATCAGTGAGTGATTATCGCACATGTCTTTACAGCATTGTTTACTCTTTAGGGACGTTAAGCTGTGTGTTAAAATGTGATCTTTTAAAGAGTTAAGTTTAATAAAACTGTTAGCCATTAAATATGAATGACACGCGTAATCATTCTCCAGACATGATCTAACTGCTGAGCTGCTATTTTTTATTTCTTTGAAGACCATCCATGATTTTTGTATTATTGTTCTCTTTAAAGGAATATTCAGATGTGAGACATTCCAGAAGAATGTAAATGTTTGTGTAAAGAGACTTTTGAAGGAACCCTTTGACAAACTTAACAGTTTTGTTAGAGCACTGCTGTTAGACCAGCAAAGAAAATTTTAACAGTGTAATTGGACTTTGAGGGACAATGTTCCTAAACAAAATAAACTTGTTTGAATATTTTTATGTATAAATGCTTTACTGTGAACTTCAAAGGGTAATAGATTTCCACAACATTCAAATAGTTGATGTATTTAGAAAGTTTTCATCATCCATTATACTGCACACAATACACAACTACACACAGATAGTGCACGCACGTACACCCCTACACACACACACACCCAAAATCCTTCCAAAAGCTTATTGTATACAGTGTACACAACTAAACCAAATGCAGGCTTTTCTGTGTTTACTGGCGAGACCCCCTCTATTTTTCTTGTTGTCAGTTTAAGGGACTGTTATGTTGTCTGGGAAGATTTCTGCCCCTGAGTCATAATGTCTCTTTTTTCATCTTTTTGGCTTGGGAAATATATGACAGTCAAGAGAAAGCTGTAATGAATCATGACCTAAAAGACTTTTATGTTATGATAACCTTGAGTAAAAGTACCACAGTTTGACAATATGATCTACTTATACAAAAACTTTAATCTATAGAAATAAAACTTGATATAATCATTTTTAATTAAAACAGAAAAGCAACTAATTCCTGCTGGTTCTATAAGAATATAAATGTTACAATGTCTGAGCCAGTTCGTACCTGTCTTGTGTACCCTGGCAGCATGCTGGGTGTGAAGGGTCTTTTAAATTGCTCTTTGACCGCTTGAGCAGGCAGGCTGAGTAAATAACTTCAGTTTTGGCCAAAAGGGATCTGAAGATCCTCTGTGCTGTGTTTACTATACTCTAAAGTTTAGATAAGGCCTAAAACATACAACCTGACCCGGTCCAAGCCTGTAGACGTAGTGTCCGATCTCGATCTGTCCCCACTAATTAACTTTAATTACAGACCCCAGCTCACAAGTAAACCCAACATTTTATTGGGGCCTCCCATACAATGCATGGAAGGCACCTTTTGTTCTACACCTAATAGATTGTCTCTTTAATATTTATTATTCTTCTGTCACTGTTAATGTGGCTCGTACCCACAAAATACTGAATGGCGTAGGTCCATGTTAGTCAACATGCTCTTGATTATCCAGATGCTATTGACTATATTTTAACTAAACCTAGCATTGATGCTAATTTTTAGCATGTGACAAAACATGCTAAAAATGGAAGAGTGTGTGTGAAAACAAACTTTCCGCAGCCATACAACCACTCTTCGACTGTTCCACTTCGGCTGTCCATGTTGGGCTCTTTAAGCTTATCATATGAACTATTTCTCAGTCTAACACTCCTAAGAATGGATGTAAAGGGCATTATGGAGAAGCATTGTTATGATGACGTGTTGAGGATTGTGTCAGAAAGGGTCGGAACTTCTTAAAGAGACAAAGGCTAATTTCAAGGCATAGGATATGGCTACAATGCAAATTAACATTTCTTTTTATTTTTGACTTATAGGGGATTTTCATTACAACTGAAGGTAACATTGCTACTTGATTAATATTGCCCCTTTGAGAACTTTTTCAAACATCTGGATGAGTTTCACATTCCTGGTGTTTTTTGAAATGCCTCAGTCTGGACTGTTGCAATTTACATTGCATAACTTAACTAAATGTCATTGGAAGTTATGTGTTCAGTTTATTTCCAACTTTTTGTTTTCAGACCAAATACCTACAAGTCTAAATTTCAAGATTATCATGTCTTGAAATTTGGTGGTGCTTGTATGTATTACTAATAAGACAGTGTTCAATATTGTAGTTACTAGTCATTGAACTTGAAACTCAGTGAGAAATTGCACTCATACAAAGGTACTTTTTGAATAAATACTATGCCGTCAACCTTTTGAACTTTTGATCAAATTTGAATCTTCGGGGAAGTTTGTTTGCATCATATGACATGCCCAACACAGTGGTCTTTTCTACCTGTTTTGTGTTCAATAGCTCATGTGTTTCAAAGTGGCCCATTTCCAGTATTTATTCAAATTAGTTTTGATTCAAGTTTGGAACAGTCAGCCACATGCTAAGCAGACTGGGTGAAATAATAAAGGTGAAGATGTTGTACAGGGTGTTGGCTGGAGATAAGAAAAGTTAATAACCTGACAACAGTATATATAGACTCAACAGGATGTTGGAGGTGAGGGGAGATTGCTTGGAGGAAGGCATTCCTGTCTTAGCTTGATCTTATTTGAAAATTCCCACAGCAGTAAGAAGCGCAGGGGCTGTAGACTTTCCCACCTGTATTGCCATGTCAGTGATAAATCCCAGACTAAGCTCCTGCAGCTCTGAACTGTCACCAAGGACAGAACAAGAGCTACTTCCTCCTGCACACAGCTATACAAATCAGATGCAGGACAGTTACAGCACAGCCTTATTCTTCTACATAAAATGGAAAACAAATAAACACTACCAGTCCATTACTCATACTTCAACATTTATAAATGCATCGTATTAACGGAAGCTTTCACTTTTTTTCATTTCATATCATATATTTTCTTCTTAGGTGCTGGTATTTCATCTGGAATTTTTCAAGGTACTCATGCAATCTCAAGTTCAACCCCTTTCAACCCAACCCAACAAGTGAGTAATTTACCTTAAGAAGGTTTATATTCAAAGAAGTTCCTGTGTTGTTGAAGAAATAATAGGCTTAGTAATAATTATTGACCTACTAATTGTTAACATTTACCCTTTTTTTACAACTTGATGCAACCGATTAAAATTCTTGTTTCCATTGTCAGGAATTTTCTGCATATTCCAGCTACAGTCAGAGCCAGTACTCTCCCTATTATAATTCACATCACTACAACAGTCCCTACATAACCAGCAGCAACATCAGTCCTGCAGCAATCACAGCTCCGTTAGCCTATCAGCACCCAGAGCACCCAGTTATGATGCCCAATCACAGCCCAGAGTCACATACAGGTAAAGAGTCATTTTCTTCTCAAGATCTAAGTCTTTGCTTCTTTTTGCTTTTTTGATTCATTCTTCTGTGAACTAGTTTTTCAGACCAAAAAAAGTATTGATATTACACTTGTCAATGGTAAGATCCACTAATTTCTTCAGAAAAATGCAAAAATAAAGGCAAGCCAACTTGAAAACATAAAAGCACATCAAAAATAACCTTAATTTAGCCAAAACGCATAGTTACTTAACATGAAACTGCAATAAAGAATAACTGACTAAAAATGAATCATCTAATTAAACCAAAATCAGTCAAAACAAGAAAAACATGTTGATTTCAAGCAGAGTAAGAACTAATTCAAGTTTTTCAGAGGCCATGCTGAACAGTTCAGCACCGATATGTTGTTTGATTGCAGGTTGGCACTGTGCAGGAGTGTATGAATGTTTTTTTTTATGCACCTGTGTTTAATGTTGGTTTCTCATTTAATAGAGATAACAGTTTAATTGTTGTACTTAACTGAGCAATAAATTTGTATATCAGCATAGAGATGGTTAAAAGGACAAAATGTACCTAATTTTTTGTGCAAGTTGTAAATTTGCACAAAAAATCAAATCACATTAAGTTTTATTTGTATAGCACCTTTCAACAACAAGGCATTTTAAAGTGCTTTACATCATAAAAACACAGCAATACAAGGACTTCATTTTGTAAGTCCTTGCCAAATGAAATTAAATGTAAGCATAATTGCAGAATATCCTGATTTTGCTTATGAAAAAGCAAGTAATTCATGTTACTTTTGGGGAATCTTTTTCTCTGGGACTGTTGTAAAGTATGTATGTCAATAGAACTATTGTTCACGGAGTAAGGAGAATTAATTTCTATGTATATAATGTGGTGGTGCTCTAACATAATATACCAATAACATACATTGTAGTTTGTGCTTATACCATGACAGAAAATGTTCAGAAAACATTCTCTGAGTAAATCGCCATGTCAACATAGTCTTTAAAAAATTGCTGCAAAAATTTAGATGTGATGTCTGTCGGACAGTGTTATAAAAACTAACAGTTATAATTGTAATACTTAAAAACAAATACTATTTATGTGGCTACTAATTAGAGTCTAACTGTTAGAAAAAATATGGAATAAGTGTAAAAAGTCTTATAGATTTTAAGGTTATTTTCATTTAGCAGATTACAATCCACCACCCAGTCCGCCAACACCGGGTAAAGAAGAGGGAATCCCAGGACGGAGGGGATCCGACAGCAAGTTGAGAGGAAGAAAAAGAGTTATTGAACCCGCTCCCCCTCTTGACTCTGATATAGAGGTAAACACCCTCTCACACAGCAAAACTATTGGCATTTCTCAAAAACAATATTTATCTTTCTCCCTTTCATGAACACACAGACTGTCATGCAGCTAACATATCTATTTCACTGCAGCGTGTGTTTATCTGGGATCTGGATGAAACCATCATCATTTTCCATTCGCTCCTCACTGGAACTTTCTCCTCACGGTTTGGCAAGGTAGGACTACTCTTCACTTTGTCATTTAGCATAAGAGTCATGCTCTGTGACAAATCCCAGCCCCACAGTAGGCGATTATAGCAAGCAGACAGTTTGTTTGCTTAGACTCTTCACGATAAACACAGAGTTCTACTTTGCGAAATACTCCCTTTGTCTCTCTAGTCACCTGCTTATTTGAACAATGGTTGAAGTCCATAACCTTTAGGTCTCATCTCTGAACATTTTCACACGCTGGCCATGTTATGCCTTCTGCCCTCTTGTTTCTTTTCATAATGCAGCGGGGTTGTTTGGCTATGCTGACAGCCCGCGGCGTGATTGACAGCCAGCAGGACCTTTACATAAGAGACCGGCAGCTGACAAGGGGTGGACAGTGGTGCATTTCTTGTTTTTGGCAAATGCGCCGTGTTTTGAATTCTCACGGTCCCCCTGCGGGTTGACACAAGGCTGATGGGAGTTTGAGAGCAGCGTTGCAGATCATTTAAGCTCCCTGGCAGGCCTTGTGTGCCGATGTTTCTTTTTCTTTTCTGCTCTGCCCCAGCAAGGGTCTGGAGAGATAGAGTGAGGAAGAAGCAAAGTGCTAGTTGGGCCTTGCGGATGTGTTGAAATGTGACTCATGTGCCAAAAATTCCTCCCACCACACAAACACCCCACTGCTGGATCCAGGGGAGCTCGGTTGTTCAGATTCTGACATCAAAACTCAGACATGCAGCGGAGGAATTAAATGAGTGACAGCAGAGAAAACAGCCCAGTTCTCTGAGGCTTCTTTAAAACCTTGTAAAACGATAATTAACACCAAATTCATTCTAATCTTACAGCAATCTCATGTTTAACTCATTTTGCTCAGTTTATACAGTTTTTGCTTATTCATAACTTCACTGGCTGAATAAGTGTGAATAGATTTTGGGAACAAATGGTTGGTTTTCAAGGTAAAACTGGGATCTGTTCTTGGAAATACGTGGGAGGCAGGCTGAAAGATGCCTGTTTTCAGCTGTTCTTGTTGAGCCAAATGTTACTGGAGAACCTTTAATATCATCTCATCTATTATCTCATTCATCATACAACACCCCATGCTATCCTCCACGATGTGAATTCAAGTCTCCCAGCTGTCTTTCATATTGGCAAGCTACTTGCATAAGAGTTAAGGTGAGAAGTGAGGGGATTTTTGTATCTTTCCTTGTTTTAGGAGTATTATTTTATTTTTTTCTTATTTTGTTTGTTTTATCCTTTTACTATGGGTCTTTTTGGTGTCTGGAGTAAAGACATGATGATGATGATGATGATGATGATGATGATGATGATGATGATGATGATGATGATGATGATGATAAATGAAAAACAAAAGGTATTCTGAATTCAGGTAGCAGACCTTGTTTGAAGAATTAGACGATTATAGATTATGATTTTAATTCTCATCCAAACATTAAAAAAAAAAACCTTTGTTAAACATTTGACCTCTTCCCCTTCTAAAACTTCCTCTGTCTCAATATTGATCCTGTTGAACTTTTTTTCACCCTGTCGTTCTATATTACTCCCATTTCTCAGGGGGTGTGTTGTAATTTCCTATTTGTGTCATCTTTTTCCCTACTTATGGTTTGTAATTGTAAACCAGAAAAAAGCCCCGGCTTGTCACTCTAAATACTTTAATGAGATGCTTACCTTTGGCTGACACTTCTCCCTTCTGGCTTGTCCTGCTGCCAGGGCTGCCAGTAAAACAATGTGGCACAAATAACTTAACACACCTGCTTTTGCAGTATAGAATTACAGCACATCCATGCTGAGAGATTCTGGATTATGATTTGTATATTTGTGTGGATAGGGGATTAATTGTTTGCTTATTGATTTAATAACTGAAGTTGGTGTGCCACACCAGGCTTTTTATTTTTATCAGTATGGAAAGCAAACAAAATGAGGATGAGAGGGCAGATGTTCAAACATTTGTGAAGCTGTTTTATCATATAATAAAGTAAACTGATGTGACCTTAACTGCTCTACGTTATTAGATCCACTTATTTTATTGATTTTACTTTCTTTGATATAGCAGGGGATATAAGTGGCAAATCTGTCTACTTTCTTGGAAAATGTGAATTTGCACATCTTGTTTCATCTTCAGTTTCTGATTCAGAATGTATCTGGTCTCTCTCTAAATTCTTCCTTCAATTTTACAAGGCCTACCTGTCTACTATGCTGTGAAACAGCCCTACACTATGGCACTCAAACCAGCAAACTTCACTGTTGATATGCCAGTTTTGAGGTGCAGTACAATTCCTCCTCCAAAGTGGCTTTTCCAAATGTTCCGCAGCAAACTTTAATCAAGCTTCAACATGCTTTCTTTTGGCAGCGGAGACTTGTGCAGTTAATAGGCGTAAAGGTCACGGCAGTCAACTGAATTACTTATTGTTTTATCGGAAAAGTTTGACCTGTTTTTCTAGGTCTTAGTCTCACTGAAAGTCGTTCTTGGCTCTTGAACAACTCTTCTCATTATAGTTTTGATGTCTGTAAGTAAGTCATCTTGTGAGGAGCACCTGTTCGCAGCTGGTTTTTGGTGAATGGAAGTTTTTAAAATATTTGGCTTGTTGCCAAATAGTAACCACTAGACATTTTAAAAGTTTATAAATATATCTAAAATATGTTGAGTGATAACCTGGTAAGAATCTTTATGGTCTAACAATTGGGTCTTAACTACTTTATGTTAAATGGCACTGATAGGGGCCAGGATTGTCATCTCAGTACGGAGAAATTCCAGCAATTTCCTTGTCTTTCTGTGCCTTTCATTACTTTTTATTTTGAGTGTTCAGCACTTACTCTCTTTGTCAATCCACTTTGTGATGCATTTCTTAATTTATGGACTTATTCTATATGTGTATGACATGAATTGTTGCAGACAGTTCTAATACCTCATTAGAAATATATTACATTGATAAAGCAAGACATATCTAATGGTTATTTTTACCTCACTGTACATTTACATTTTGCCTTTGTCATTACATTAGAGTTGTACCTACTGTACAACTGCATGAATATGGGCAAGACTAGAAAAATCTCTGTTTATGCCTGTAAAAAATGTTCTATTTTCAGTTACATAGATTTTCATAGAAAAGACAGAACTAACACCTTTTTCTTGTTATGTAACTTTTAATCGGATGTTTACTTAGTAGATTAAAACCTTTTAGTGGACAGAGAAGTCGTTCCAGCAGAGAAGAGAGAAAAAAAAAACTGTCTGCTAGACAAAACTTAGGCGGAAAATCAACAGTAATGAAAAAGTTTGGCAGGCAGTATGACTGACAGTAAAATATTCACACTTCTCTCCCCCTGAAACCTGTTTGTCAGTGTAGTTGATGAGCAGGAAGACAGACAGGCAGGCAGCTGCACTGACATGATGGCAGGACTAATGCTGTTTGCTAATTCAGTTTACCTGAACATTTACTTACATAGCTTAGACAAACAATCTCACAGTCAAGTTATGATTTTTTTCACCTTATTCACATCATTTAAAAGTTTGTAAACTGCTTATTTGAAATCCTTATTTTGTTACTATCTTTTTAAAGAAGGTCAAAGCATGTTTGTAGTTTCCAAACCCCTATTTTTTTCTTCTTTTTTTATAAAACATATCACAAGACATAAATGCATAAATAAAGCCCACCATGAGACATTTCTTTTAGGTAACATATGCTATGTATTGTGACATAAAAAGTATAATTTTGGTTTAAGGAAGAGATTTCTGTCTTCCCAATGAGATTATGCTAGAATTTATAGAAGTTTTATATATCAGGAGTATTAATTTTCCCCCTTTTGTCTGTTGCACAGGACTCATCAAAGGCAGTGTCTCTGGGTTTGTGGATGGAAGAAATGATCTTCAATCTAGCTGACTCAAGACTCTTTTTCAATGACCTGGAGGTGAGTTCTAAAAGTTAAGCAAATCAGAAACAGATGAAGAACAAGCCAAAACTGAGAAAGTTGCAGATTTTTTTTCTCATTCGAAGTCAACTAAGCAGCAATCAAAAATCTTTCTTATCCACCCTCAAATTAGGTTCAGTGTTCAGTAGATCTCCCAGTTTTTTAACTGTCAAAATTTTTTCCAGTGCGTTAGAAAAAGCCATGTTAAGAATTTATTAAACTCTTCATAAAATCTTTTCCTACTAAATGCTTGAAAAAGTTTTTCCATTTTTCTTTTTTTTTTTAAAAAAATCCTTCTACACATTTATCTTGTTTTTTATTTCTTTTTCACAATATTTTCCAAAACAATTTACACCTCTGGATTAACAATAGAACCAGAATATAATTTGGTCACATTTGCTCAAATGACTGTCCCACAAATAGACCTAATATACCTTCTTAAAGTGCAACTAATTTAATATAGGAAACTAGGCATTAATTCACCTTCTAACAGCAATGACTCAAACAAAATAAAAATCGGTGTTTCAGGACATGCTAAAGACTACACACTATATGTGTTTTTCATCACATTCCTCTCCCTTCTTCTGACCAAAGGGAAAAGATTAAAGAGGGACTCAGACAAAGGGAACAAGAACACTTTGCGTCATAATTACAGGTGTGTGTCTGGGCATCCAAGAGGAAAATTAGTCAAACGAGGAGAAGCAATGTGGAAGAGTGAAAGGAGCCAACAAAGCCATTTCCAAACCTAGTTTTCATTCCTTCTTTTGTAGTTGGGGCTGAGTAAATCTCCTGAGCAGTACTTTGGAGCTGGCTAACAACTCCTGCTGTCAAGTGGGGCAATTACCCAATTATATACTTACTTGTGTCAACAGTGCCGCAGGTGTCACATGTGTATAATTCACTGTTTGATAAAGAATGACATTAAAAATCTGAATTTCTGGTATGAATTAGAAATTGGTAAAATATCTTCCCAAAAGTATTCAAAATCTTTAAAGATTTTATTATTTTGACATTTCATGCACTTTATTGTATTCTATTTAAAATTTATTTAATAGACAAGCTCTGAGTAGCTCATAGTTTTTCACAAATACAATTTTGAAAAGTGCAACATTATTCAGGCTACATGATTTAATACTATATTAAACCCCTTTTGCTGCAGTTACAGATCAACGTCTACAAAAAAGATGTGTATTTATTTGTGACTAGAAATTATAGAAGACAAACAAAAAACAACTATAATGATTATAGTAATCCTGAAAAAGAAAGACAAGTCTTAAGCCCAAGACAAAAAAATAAAGTTTACATCTACACTATGTTCTAGCTTTTAATCAAGAACTAAGATTTAATTTTTTTCTCTAAGTCTTAGTTCATATTCAGAACTGAAGTGGTCATTTACATTTAATGGTCACCAGTCACTTTTCTGATAAAGCCAACACCACCTGAGTGGGATATGGCGACCAGCCAGTGGGAACCAAGAACTGCAATAACATAAGGAGGATGAGGTAGTGTCTCTGTCTGGGTGACTGAAATGTGATAGGAGAGCCTGTCTGTCCTGGATCATTTCATAATAATTACAACCTATTCATGCATTCTGTATATTATGTAGCTTTAAGAAAAATCAAGGTATGCAGAGTTTCAGATTGTGAAAGATAGATGGTTTTATGATCTTTGAGTTGGACTCTGGACAAAATCATAAAAACTCTTATTTTGCAGACGTTTGCTCTCATATGCCTTTGTTAAATGATATTTGTTGTGCAGTGCTTGCTTTTTGCTACTTTGCTTTCAAAGTAGCAAAAAGCTACTAGCCTTAACTCAGACAGTAAGAAAAGAAAGTAATGGGCTGGTTTTAGTACCTACACTGATTGGTTGTATTATGGGTTTTAATGTCTGCCTTTAAATGTTTGTGCCTGACACACCATCATTTTGCCACGATAATATGTTTAACTTTGACGTGTCACACACTCTGAAATGGATCTCTTGACATGTCTGCTCTCGCTCTTATTTCCCAGGAATGTGACCAGGTTCATATTGATGACGTGGCATCAGATGACAATGGACAGGACCTGAGGTAAAATTTCTTTTGTGTTCCTGAAGAGATTCGATGTGGGACACTGCCAGTTTCTTTGCGGCATGTGAACCAGACTTGCCCTCCAAATTTTAATACACCAGGTGAAAAAACAGCAATCCACAAAGGAGACGAAGCGAGGAAAAGGATGTGTGTAAATATGTGTATTCAAATTTGCAAGCTTGTCCGTGATTTATTTGTTGTACTTAGCAGTATAGTATGTCACATGATTATTAATTTCTCACCAGATTATTTCTTTCTTTAAACAACATAATCATGTGTAAATACTTCAGGGCACTTTTGTAAGTAATTTGAAAAACAAACTAAGCAAAATAATTACATTTATTTATATAGCGCCAATTCACAACAAATGTTGACTTGAGGCACTTTACAAAAAAAAGTTATTTCAGTTTAATCACATATACAAAAACAATGACATCTTTTTTAAATTGATTAAACATGGCCATTTTTTATTTTATAATTTTAATACTTAGTGCATATAATATTTTTTCTGACAAACATTCATTGATGGTCTCGTTTCAATTTTAAAGGTAACCTCTTGACCCTGGCAGATGTTCGGTTACTTTGTAATATATACTTTCTTAAAATTGACAAATGACTACTGTATTTTATCACCACAATTGGCAAAGCTTTAATGAATGGAAGTATTTCATAGGGACTGATAAAAGTGAAACGAGTAAAAGTGTGTGAACTAAAATGTAGTTTTGAATTTTTTTTTTTTTTTTTTTTTTTTTTTTTTGATGACCTGACGGTTTCCTTTATTGAAAACCTGCAGCACTTACAACTTTGGGTCGGATGGCTTCCAGAGCCCAGCAGGAGCAGGATCTTTGTGCCTGGGGTCAGGGGTCCACGGAGGGGTGGACTGGATGAGGAAACTGGCTTTCCGATACCGCAGAGTCAAGGAGATCTACAACACTTACAAAAATAATGTTGGAGGTCCGTCATGCTCTCACTTTGTTTGATACCTTCGTGAGCATGTGTTTCTACCTGTTGTAGTAATTTAAATTATCTTCAAAATTATCTGCTGTTAAAAAAGGAAAGATTAGCACAATGTAATATATTAAGTAAGATTTGCAGTCTTACTATGAAAAAAACATTACTATTAACAACATGAAATGTGTAATCAGATTCACTGTGGTCATTATAGTAAAGCTTAAAAGTAACCCTGGGATATTTGCTGGAAACAGTGCAAAACAGAAAATACTTCATGTGATTTCAACTTTTTCAAAAGGCTTAGAAATGTACTTTTTTCTAAAACATTTGTTGCTTGAGTCTGTTTCTAACATTTTACATTGACAATTCAACTTTAAGTGTCTGAAAGGAAAATGACTCCGACTTTATAGGCAATATATATACATGCAGATATGTTTCAAGCTGTACTTTTTCAGGTCTGCTGGGCAGTCCCAAGCGAGAGGAATGGTTACAGCTGAGGAGAGAGATGGAAGTCCTCACTGACCTGTGGCTGACTCAAGCACTAAAAGCCCTGGCTCTAATCAACTCCAGGTTAGCCTTTCCTGCTCCACCAATGGGGGATGTTTTTGATTTTATAAATCTTACAATATAAAATGTAAGAAATCACTGCTAAATGTGACATTTTATAATATTGTCACCATTCTTTCCCCAGGCCTAACTGTGTGAATGTGTTGGTGACCACCACCCAGCTTATCCCTGCTCTCTCCAAGGTGTTACTCTACGGTCTTGGCTCAGCCTTCCCCATAGAAAACATTTACAGTGCAACAAAGACAGGTGAGGAACATTTTTGGGAGCAGAACAATGTCCTAAGGCAGTGATTCCCAACATAGGGGGGAGGCAGCATCCCTAAGTGGGGTCCTGGAAAGCTCTGGGAGTGCCTGCGCTTCGATGCCAAAAAGACTGTTAGCATATTAAAATTTACAACACATTGAGATGATATAGATATCTGGTTATTATGGTTGAGAGCACAGAGCAAATAATAAATCATAGTGAATGACAGATACTGCATCCTGAGTCAGACACTGCAGAAAGAAAAGTTATAAAATTATGTCACATAAGCAACTTTTTGCATTAATTTGTAACATGATCTGAGAGAAAATTAGGCCTTGTTTTATTGAGTTTACACAGAACCTGCTTCTCAAACGAAGCGTGGTTCTAAAGACATAAAAAATTATCCTGAAGAATATTTCTCCTAAGAGCCCCTCCCCATTCCCACCACCCTCAAAAAGAAGAACTCTCAAGAAAAGAGATTGTGAACCACTGCCCTAAGACAAGACAGATGTGTTGATGTAACACCATCTATAGTTTAAGTCTAAATTAGTTTCTTTTTTGTTATGTTTTATCCAAAGACTTAGTTTTATGTGATACATATATGTATGTTTCCTCTTTAAAGGAAAGGAGAGCTGCTTTGAGCGTGTATCTCAGAGGTTTGGTCGCAGAGCGGTCTACGTGGTAATAGGAGATGGAGCTGAAGAGGAGACCGTAGCCAAAAAGGTATACATAATCCAGTCTGTTGTTTTATGGCAGATGGCTGAAAAATGGTCCTCATAAAATCTGGTACACTATGAGGATCCCTATTTGCAAATCTGTTGTGAATGATTTTTATATTAACACTAAGATGTTAGAATGTTATAAAGAATTGATATCAGTCAGACAGCATTTTTCCAACTGATCCAAAGGCCTACCCTACCTATATTATATATTTAACAACTGCTCTGCATTTGCAGAAGTATCACTTACTACTAAGAGACATCTGCTATAATTTTATATACTAATAATCTGTTTTGTTTGTGTGAATAGAAGAACATGCCATTCTGGAGGGTGTCTTGTCGGGCAGATCTGGAGGCTTTGAGCCATGCACTGGAGATGGACTACCTCTAGAGGGCAGCAGCTATCAACATCTGTACTCTTTAATTTCTGAGTGCTTTTGTGAACCAGCCTGTTGGGACTAATGTGGAGTCAATATTGCTGAGCACCGCAGCAGAGACATTAACAGCAGGCATGTGGAAGAGTGAAGAGCTTGAAGCATAGTGCATAAAAGGACGCAAACATGAAGTCAAAAGGGCTTCAATCAAACTGTGTGAAAGAAAAAAAGGGACCAAAGTTTAACTAATCCCAGGGAACCATGGTTAGTACTGCAAGTATTAAACAAAATATGAAAAGCAACTTTTTTTTTCTTTTTTGACTTCATCTCAATTTCTTGGAATTGTGTCCCAATTGTTGCACTGAATGCAAATTCTGACTTTCTGTTTATTGAACTCAATGTTAGAATCAACATAGATGAAATGTTTAGAATCTTCAAGCTTGTACTGCTATGTGGAAAGATTATCCCTCTGGACAATACTATTTTTAGACCAAGAAAACTTTATGCAATACACAACTGCTTACTTCCACTAAAATTGTTGTTAATTCGTGTCGTGTCATGTCATGTTAAATCATAGTTTTTCTTATATTTAGACATGGTCTGTAATTTGTCACCAGAATGATGGTTATTTATTATGGGTTTAAATTTACAACACAGTAAGTTAGTATGACAGTTTGTACGTGTGTGTAAACAAAATCATTTATTGAGGCTAGAGCTATGTTCTTGTAAAAATGTCTTGTAAGATGTTGCCATGCAGATGCTGTATTTTAGACTGGTGCTTGAAAACTTACATTTGATTTTGGGTTGTAAATTGATTTCCTTTCAGCTTTATTTTCCCATTAACCTGTTTGTAATGTAGATAAACTGTTATGGCTATGGTTGTGCCTGTGCTGATTACAAAGCCTGCGAGCTTAGTCATGGTTTGTATATAATGCCTTATTGTCCATTTCTTCTGACAGTTTAAGTAGAAATGTTAAAAAAAAATAAATTAATTGCATTTTGGGGGATCATAGAGTTGGAATTTCATCTTTTTTACACAAAACTGTTCTATCAAGGGATAAACAAAATAATAAGTGATAGATATAGAAAAATAATATGGTGCAAATTACATTTATTAAATTTATGCAAAGTAGAGATGCATTAATCACAGTTTTGTTCTAGTTCTCATTTTTTAAAGTTCTGACTGACAACTGAACAACTTAGCTTATTCCAGTTAAGCACAATATGTTAAACACCATTCAAAATGCAAGTACATCTGAAAAAAAAACAATATTGAATAAAAGTGCAATATCTCATGCCAGTCATTTCAGAAAGTGAAGTTCATATTATATAGAATCATCTTGTACTTTTGATGATTATGACTTGCAGATAATAAAAACCCAAATTTCAGTGTCTCAGAAAATTTGAATACTATGAAATGGGACATTATTGGAAAAAGGTGGTGTCACACCCTAATCAACTAATTAACTTAAAACACCTGCAAAGATTTTCTGGTCCTTAAAGCCTAACTCTGGGCCAGTACACAATCATGGAGAGGACTGCTGACCAGACAGATGTCCAGAAGACAGTCATTGACACCCTTCAATGACCGTCCAGAAGATGGTCATTGAACGGTGCCAATGACGGTCATTGAAGACGACGGACCAAAGGTTGCTGAAGACACTGATTGCTCACAGTGTTCTTTATCTATGCATTTTAGCATTCCTATTTTAACATCCGGTTTTAATTTGTCTGATGCAATATTCTAATATTGAGATGCAGCATTTTGGGTTTTCTTTACTTGTAATCATTCAAATAGTACAAAACAATAATAGAAGCTTGAGATATTTTATTCTATTTGTAAAATGGCTGTTTCATGTTCTGAGATGACTGGCAAGACAAATTCCATTTTTACTATACGTATTTGTACATACAGTTAAAATAAGATTTGCATGTGTAAAAAAAGAGTATTTTTTTCCAAAAAAAATACTCTGCTAATAATCGATTTAGGATTGTCAAAGATGTTTCTATTTCAAAATCCAAAATAAAATTAGTGCGTTCCAGAGATGAACATGGTGCAAAAGCCTGAAAACAAACTTTCCAAAAAAAAAAAGAAAAAATCTCACTCATGAATCTGGCATTTTGTTATTTTACAGTAATTCTAACTAAGCAAAACCAGAAAAGGTGATAAAAGTTAAATTTTTTTCCATAGTATATGTAAATGTGTGGTTTCAGCATTTAATTGTGTTTTGTTTCTAATACAACTAAGCATGTTCATATTTAAATGAATAAGAATAAATAAGAATAATTATGAAATTGAGATTTCTAACTAACGTGCTTCATTACAAGATGGGTTGCACAAAAAGTGGAATGAATAACATTCAGTATTTTATAGATTTGTATGATATCCTACTTTGGCTTAAAGTTTTCTAGCAGAATGGAAACATTTATAATTCTGCATTTGAAATGTCAGCTTATTCTTTTAAAAATAAAAAAAAAACTTTTATGGCAATGTTCTAGAAAAGTTAATAATGTGTATAAAGATTGTAAAGATCACAACACCAAATGTTTATTGTTGCAATCCAGATTACAGGCATTACCGGCCTTGTACTTAATGACCAGTTTATTTATTTAGGAAATGTCTCCCTCTTTAGGGCAAAAAATTTGTTACAACTGGGTAACTACAAATGTCTGCATACTGTTTTAGTGTATGGTTTTCAGAAGAAATACAATACATGTTGCATATATTTCATTTAATTTCTTTATTCAAATAAATCAAATGGCACAAAAATTTCACTTCAAAGTTCTATGTGTAAAATAATTTTTCACATATCATTATTAACATTCCACAAATACATAAATAGCAAAACAAATAAATAGTAAAATAAATAATATTTACATTTTTTCATTCACTATAATACACAAACAAGTGGGAAGTTTTGCACGAGCTAAATACTGTTCACAGAGACCATCTTGAAGCTTCTGATTGTGACGTTAGTGTCTGAAAGCGACAAACTGGCTTGTAGCATCTTTACACCTGCCATGCTTGGGTTTAAGGTTATGGACTGGGTTGCTTTTCCTCCTGGACGAAGAGAGGGCATCCTGCAGAGAGACAAGAAACACCATATTAAATACATGGCTTACAAAAGTTTGAAAGCAGAAGGTTTTAATGCTTGGTTCTTTTATTTTTGCCATATTGTTCTCTATGACTTCTTTCAAACATCAGTCACACCCACATTCCTTCAGAATAAACGCGCAGTTCTGTAATGTAGTTTTCAATGACACTCCTTTGTGCGACATTCTCTCCTTTGTTAATATTATAATGTACTGCCAGACATGTAAGGTTAAGCATTCACCACATGACCAAATCATTAAAAATAACAAAACCAGAATCTTACCTGATCTGCTCTTTGCCAGCAATTAGCCCGGCCCCAGCTACAGTCAATAATCCACTGACTGGGTGAGAAAACGGGTTGGTGAAAGTCACAGAGGCTGTGAGCTCTTTGTTTGGCACAATGGCGTTTTCCTCTGCAACCTGCATGAAAATAAACAGTAGGTAAACCCAGAATATTCACCAAAAATGTGCTCTGCAACTTCAGGGTTTTAAAAAGCCAAAATGTTTGATGGGAACATTATAAGTACCTGGATAGTGAGGCCTGAACTGGCAATGTTGAACTCCTCAGAAGCAAGCACTCGTTCACTGGTGGCCATGTCCTCAAGGACAACTGCCAGGTTGATGAGGTCGTCTCCCACAACGTGCTCATACTGCACTGGAAGGATAGACTCCTGGATGACTTTAACTGGAAACAGGGAGAAGCCAAAGAAATAATAAGAGGGTGTGTAAAAATAACCAGCAAATCTATACACAATAGATTAGGGGTGTTGTTTGCACAATGTGGAACAACATGTAGCGATAATCAGATTTTGATACTGTTCACAAGGTAAATATGAAGCCAATTTAGAGCTTTAAGATGAGCTGTGAAGTAATACTTTTTATTCTTTAATTTTATTTTTACAACTTTGACTATGACACTTAAGTGCTAATAGAATGTACATTTTAGGAGACAATAGACAATTTTTTTTTTGTGATGACAAAAGAAAAAATAAGTCCAAAAGGACAGATATGTAGATGGGACGAGTAGACTATTTACCTTCCATTGGCGCCATCTGAATGACACCGTGTTTTTCCCAGAAGGTTTCAGAGGGGCTGTGGTTGTACTCTTTTGCCTGAGCATTCAAATGCACTTTCATCATCTTGGGTATTTTCTGCTTGTTCATAATTTTCACCAGGCAGATGACTGGTTCCCCCGCAACAGGATGCTTAGCCAGTGTCAAGAAGACCATCACTCCCTGGGATGCAGTAGCTAAAAAATGAAGAAAACCAGTGGGAATTGAGATGTTGCCCTCAAAGAATTAACTTTAAGCTCTAATGAAATCTCTAGAATTAAAATGTACCTCTGCGTAGGGTTGAGTCATTTGAAATTGTGGAGCTTCTTGACGAAAGTGTTGACGTAGGACCTGTTTTGTGGAAGAGTGCAATAAACAGGTAGATTAGAATCTTTCTAGTTCCTCAGATTTGCTTCAGTGGAAATGTACTTGTATGTTTTGTTTGGGATTCCTACTTTTTATCCATTTGTAGTCTCCTGTGATGTTCTGCACTCTAGGATAGCCGATGGCTTTAGTGCAGATTAGGGATCCAATTTTCTCCGTGTCTTTGCTGAAGCCGACCACTTGGTCATGACTTGACAAGATGATCGTGTGCACATCAGCGTTCACTTCAGCATAGACAAATGGGATGTCATAAATCAGGTCTGTACGCTGATTCCTGATTCCTTTGACTGGAGCTGGTCCACAGCAAAACACTCCTATACAGGGAAGATAAGAAAGAAAAGTTCAAGAAAAAGTTAAAAAAGCCTTAACACAGAAAAAGAAAATACAAAGCAAAACTTCTCACACACCTCCACTCCTTTCCTGTGGGGTTGGGTCAAGAACCTGCCAGCCATCCATCTCTGGCCCAAGATCACTGCGACTCATCCAGCACTCCACCCACACATGAAAGTTCCTATTCAAAAAGTCCAACATAATGGTGGTTAATTAAAATACATAGAAAGATAAGCAAGGACTCTTACACATATCCAGATGTTGATCACAACTGACCATATGCTGTCATTGCTGCGGTTCAGCTTCTGTCCTGTTTCGCTGTAGTACTCTTCAATCACCAGGTTGCCATTGGTGTCGTGAGCGGAGTTGAAGTTTGTGACGACACGGGAAGGAATGCCGAGAACTCTCATGACTAAAAGATGTGATAAAAACGTAGACATTTACAGACAGGCAAAAATATTTTAACATTCTTGTCCAAAGACAATATATATGAAGGTCCTTTTTTTTTTATCAATCTGCAATAATGACCTGTGCACATGACTGCTGCAAACACCCAGCACTGTCCATACTTGACTGGGCTGTAACCAGACTTGATCCACAGTCTCAAGATCTCCCCACTTCCTGTCCACTGTGAGGGACTGACACCCTGTTTGAAGTCACCAGTCCATTTCCCTTTCAGCACACCACGGTCATCCTCAGAGTTAATCTAAAGTCAAAACACAAGATCATTTTTATTGCCAACCTGACTCTTTACCCCCTGAAAGAGATGAGCAAATGTGGAAACGACATACAGAATGTTCTAAGATAATTCGACTGACAGTGGCCGCTTGATGAAAGCCATAATTACAGTGTGCTGTCCTATGACGCTTTTGAGCTGAGATCCTGCCAAGATATGTGTGACTCTTCACAAGAAACATAATGTCTCAGTTCTGCACACACCTGGTTTTATTATGCAAATTATGCCCTCCGAGCTGTGGGGAGGAACACTGTTTGGATGGGATTTGTTCCTATTTTGTACTTTTTGGCGTGTTGTTTCTGAGGTGTGTTTACACTCACCATGGCAGAAACAACGCGGCTGATGTAGACAGGGTTGGATCTGTTCATGTAGTCCTTCTTTTTGTTTTTTTGATGCTGGGGGCTGACTTTGAGCAGATCCAGGCAAGCTTCCAAAACCCCAGGCTCGTACTGTGCAGAGTAGGAAAAAACACCATTAAAAAAATTAGACTTTATAGGCTCCTGAATGTTGCAGCTTGTTAACACAAGCTCTAGTGAAAGGCATTCCATTTATGAGTTAGCCCAAAATCTGTTATAAATATGTTCTGATAGGTGGGAAGAGCTTACATACCAGATCAAAGGACCAGGGTCTTGAGATAAGGTTGTTTGGGGTTCCCATAAAGAGCAATCCAGAGTCACTCAGGACATATTCCTCCCT
Source organism: Brachyrhaphis roseni (assembly GCA_903066815.1). Lineage (NCBI taxonomy): Eukaryota > Metazoa > Chordata > Actinopteri > Cyprinodontiformes > Poeciliidae > Brachyrhaphis > Brachyrhaphis roseni. The sequence goes on from CAEFZY010005986.1 coordinate 48,749, forward strand.
CTGGTCCTCAAATGGAATATAAACTGCATCCTCTGAAAAACAGAAAACTTTTCATTAGAGCCAAGCAATATCTAATAGTTCAGCTGGAAAGGTACGTCTGCCCCTATTAGGTCAGAGCTCTGGTGCTGAACATTTGTCCAAATGATAATAAAGTAACATGTAAGTATTGAAAAGTGTAACTGGGCAGAATACTAACTAAATGTTGCACCAAAATGTATGTGTTGTGGAAATTACTTGTATGTAACATTAGAAAAACAAGCAAGTAACTGCAGTTTGTTTTTTTTCTTTACCTTTCCTATTTTTAATTCATGTCTATTGTAAGTTTTAGTGCAAAATAGTATCCAACTCCAGACTTAGTAAAACTATTTAGAGCCATCTTTTGAACTAGTACCTGAATAGTAAAGAGTAATGAATATAATAAAAAGCACTCCTTTGTCTGGGGGAGTGTCTGTTGTTAAATTTATGTTATGCATATTAACATTTTGAAATGCTATTAGTATTCATATTTCTGTCTGGGGAATGAATCAGAACACTTGATTGTGATGTGTTTAACAAAGGTCAAATCTCTATACTTAATAGATTGGATAAACATTATATTAGGACAAACTAAAAGTCAATTTGGTTTATTAAGGCATATTTTTTTACTCAGAATAAATATAAGTAAGCTCTTAAGACTCATTACTATCTGTGCTTGTCTTTGAAATTACTAATTTTATTAATTTCAAAAAGCTAATATATATTTAATTAGAACTCTGATTCAATAGTAAAATAAAAGTTAATGGCTGATTGGAAACCATCTTCAAAGCCTTATTCAGAAAGATATGTTTGTAAAAAATAGCAAGTTCCATTTTGATTGACCTTCTCCAACTGCAGCATCAGCACCAGAAAAATATTCAGTGTTTTTCAAAATGGAAAAAGTAAACCGAATTAAACTCTGAATGCAGCAATTCTTTTGAACTCTACTCACCAGAGCACCAAGGGTTGCAGAGCAGGATAAAATCCCCCACCACAAAACTCTTCTGGCCATCTTGAGTGAACACATACAGCTGAAATTTGTAGCATCCCACTGGGGCAGAAGCAGGAGAGGAGACGGTGATGGAGAGTTCCTGGAGGTTCAGGTTGCTTGGGTTGATGTAGGCATTCCAGCGGGTGGATGGGTGCTTTTCGGAGAAAGTGACTGGCATCACTGCGTAAAGACCACCTGACAAAGAAAAGGTAAAAATTTCTAATAAATAAAAGCACAGAAAGTTTTTGTTCTTTTTTATGTTTTTACCAACTTGTTGCACAAGCAGATTTTTAGTCACTGTCTATAATATAAGTGTAGTAATACCTAGTGTAACTTTAATCCTCAGAGAATCCGTCCTGGGGTTGAAGGGTCGACCCTTTAGCTTGATGCTGATATTAAATGGGGCCCCTCTTCGCACCACCAGTCCGTTAGTGTTTCTGAAGCCATTCGTCCTGTGTCGCTCCAGATTTTCAGACAATTCCAGGTTGACATGCTGAATGCCAAAGTCTGCAACAAAAACCACAAAAGTCAGTTAATAACCACCATAAATGCAGACTGAAAACAGAAATACAAGAGAAATAGAGAGAGAACTTTACTTTTTTCAGACAAATCTCACCTTCCATGTGTCTGTTTGTCTGTCTCCAAACAATGCAATGTGCTGCTGCAGAGGTTTTCTCCCATTATATAGACCTTAGCTCCTCCCTTGGCCAGAAATTTCTTGGATACATTAAGAAAGGGAGCTGGTTTTCCTTGATTGTTGCTAAGGCTTTCAGGTCATGCAGTACCAAAAACAAACCACAACATGACACTCCCCTTTGCGCAGTTGTGTGCCATTTCTTACAGTTTCACTTTGCAAAATACACAGACTCACCCATCTGACAAAAGAACATTGAGCTATGTTAGTAGTTTGGCTCGTGTGAAATGTTTCCGAATGCTACAGTACACAGAGACCTAAGGCAAAGGAGTTTGTGTTAAGTGAAGAGAACCAAACACCTTTAATTTATTTTACTTTTTTTTAGGTTTGTGAAGTCTTCTTATGCATATTTACATACCTGTTGACACCATAGGTGTGCTATTTTTGAGAAGTGTTTAATATAATGATGTAAAAATTGAAGGACTGATGATAATTTGGGAAATATACCAACGCTTCCAAAAAATGATTAAAAATAATTTTTTTCTATTATAGTTTATTACAGAATCCACTTTTGGTGCACCAGTAAAGTGCTTTATTCTGGATCTTAAAACATTAAACATAAATAAACATGATATTTTAAATTAGGATTTTTTTATTATGTTTATGTTTATAGACCTACTGTGTGTTATCTAGTTTAAAAATTTAGAGAGACCAATTAAGCTGTCATGTTCTTACACTGTGAGAGGAAGCAGGAGTACCCAGAGAGAGCACCTGTACACAGAAAGAACATGCAAACTCTAAGAAGAAAGACTTCAAACCCAGGACTTTGTTACGGCAAGGCAACGGTGCTACCAACCGTTTCACCATGCAGTCTTTATTTACATATTTAACAATTCAGTATTGTAATGATTTGGTACATTATCTGTAGAGAATAAAGGGATGGGTAAGCTCTGTTAGCAGATGAATTCCACCCAAACATGGAAAAAAAGGGAGACACACTGACTTTAAGCAAACAACTGTTGCCTAAATGAAATATACTTGACAGATTTGCAAATCGTTTTACCATTAGCTAATAATACTATTAATTAAAACATTTTTTTAGCAGATTAGTTTAGACAGCCTGCTCTCAATAGACCCTTCCAACCAATAAGTTTTCAGAATTTCTTCTTCTAAGTGAAACAGCAGCATTTTGCACCACTATTTTACAGGGTCCTGGGATTTAAAGTCTCACACTGACTCCTTCTGCAAACTTTGCACAGCTCTTTGTCAATGTCTTGTAGAATTTTTACCTTGTGGGGATTAGAGAAAATTTTAAATGAATTCAAACTTGCGAACTCAGTTAAACATCTGAAGTGTAAGTTATTATGACCGTCAGGCCCATTTACTGTACTTTAGTGGTTATTTTTAGATATCCATTGCAAACCGGATGTACAATACAAAGTCAGTCATGCATACTCTGTATTTTCTTAAGACTTATGGCGCTATCAACACAATCCTTAGAGAGGAAAGTGTCATAAGGACATTGCTTAACACAAGCGTGGGAGTTTGATTATAGGTAATTGTTCAGTGACTCAGAGGCCTACCCTCCACAAAAAACACAAAAAAATAAAACTGGTTTTACAAGTTTAATTCATGAGATGCAGTTGGTACTGATGATCACGCACATTGAGAGGGGTTGGATGCATTTTTGAACAATGAGTGTCAACTCAAAGTCACGCCATTCTTATGTCTCCATATCACCTTATTGTGACATGAAACATAGTGTTACAATTAACAAGCACATTGGATGCCCCCAAATATGGAGCTACAGATGACCGGATGTTTTAACTTAAGGAATGTCTATTTGAAAGATGAAATAACATTGTAGAAAAAATATAATTCTGATTAGATCGCAAATGAGATGCTAGACATTTGTAGGCTAATTTGAAATGTCTCTGCCACATACACATATACTATTTCTTAATAACTGCTTAAAATATCTGATCTCATTTCATATAATTGAGTTTTCTTTTTATATATATTTAACGAGTAAAATGAGGCAAACTGTTTTTATTACTTGCTTTTATTTAGTTTTACCAAAACTGTTTTTGGTTTTTTTTGCATTTTTATTTTGATTAATTTTAACTTTTACAGGAAGCAAATTTTCAATTAATTAATCAATCAAGTTTATTTGTATAGCAAATAACAGTTATATACAGCAAAACTGTTCAAAGTGCTTTACAGAAAAAAAACACAAAAATCACTCATTACAATGCCTATTACAATGTAAAGGGCACTCATTACACATCAAAATGTGTAATGAGTTAGTGTAATGTCATAAGTCATTTTAATGTCACAAGTATTTTTTTTTCTTTTCGAACAAAACCTCAAAGATCTGATAGCACTGATAAAACTGCTAACATTTGACATGGTAAAATTGTACATGTTATCCCTTCCTTCAGATACATCGTACAAGTTCTGTGTCAAACACAAGGAACGGTACAATCTCACGCTCTGCTGACGTCAGTGGCACCATTATTATTGGCAGCCAAACCACAACAGCCCGTGACACAAATTTGATTGAGACAAGAAGTTCCAAATTCCTCTGATGACTTGGAAATGTTCCCTGTGTTCAATTAAAAGACAAGTTTAACTGCTGACGCAATCTTTAATGTAGCGGCAAACTGTCTTTGAATCAGTGATCAGGTTGTAAAAGGAGATGCAGCAGTTTCTAGAATGTACTCATTGTGTCCTACATAATAAGTGTTTTCTTCCAAAAGAAGTATCCAAGTCGCACTAAAATTTCACAAAACTTTGCTGAAGAACGTGATGCTAAAGGCTACACAGACTTTGGAATCCTCAGACTGTACACAGATTTTTACAGTCTGAGGATTCCAAAGTGTTTTATACTACATTCACCCATTTAATCAAACATCCACATACTGATGGTGGTTAGCTAAAGACAAAAGAACAAACTGGAAGTTTTTGGTCATGATTCCAGAAGTTAAGAAAGGCACAGAAGCAGAACTGAGAGTTGCCGAATAGAAATATCTAAGGCGGTTTAGATGGAACTGATATTGACGAAATTATAAGCATTCCCGTTATTTTTCACTAAAAACCTTCAGGTGCCCATTAGGAAGATGAAGTCGGAGATTAATTCTTTTTTCACCCAATTCATCAATTCCAAAAGTTCATTAATAAATCATATAGCACCTTAAAATAGACGGATGTCATGGATTCCTCTACAAATGGGAGCCAAGTAAAATATACAGTAGTGTACAATACAAGATACACAATATTCATGAATGCCAATCATAAAACCCAAGTCTAACGTACAGCTTCTTGGAAAAAATGCCTCTAGGTGTGTGTTAATTATATCCATGGAGTCCAAACTTATGAGGGAAATAAGGGATACATTCCCCAGTCTGGGTGAAAAATCAGTAACCTCTAGTCCTGCAAAGAGTGTGTGAGATAGGATCTGATTCAATGATCTACCTCTATAGCAGCAAGTGTATTTATGAAGCAAATCAGGAAAATTGGTCAGAGCTTAAAGTCCTAAAGTTTAAGTCAAAAAATTTAAAAGAAATCTACCTGCAATGGCTGAACTTTATAGCCACTTCAAAATGGGTGTTTGAGTTCCTTTTTTGACTTAGTCAAACAGCAGAGACAAGCCAGTCCCTTTGTATTATACCAGCTAAACAGACCATAACAGTAGTTGAATGGAATGAGTTATCTCAAGTTGAATTGTTACGTCTAATATCAGACATGACAGTCTGGGACAATAAAGTGTTAGCCATGTCTGAGTTTAGCAGCAAGTAGTTGTTATTATCAATAGAAGAAAGTTTTAGGAAGATAATTAGTTTGCACATTTTAAAATACACTATTTGCACTTCTTCTTTTTTAACCAATGATACTTTAAGGCTGGATACATGACAGAGTGGTTAGCGCAAGGCTGCAAAAACAATTATCCAGGCTTTTAAAGGTAAATACAGAACAGGTTCTGATGAAACGGGACGTTTTTTTCAGCCCTCATTAAATACTGAACAACTGTGACACACCTTCAGGCACTAGACATAAATCTGTTCAGTACATGTGTAAAAGTTAAAGCACTGATAATTTCAGAGCAAGTGCTTTTAAGGTCCTTAAAATGGCATTTAAACAACATCATTTTGGTTTTATCCCATTAAACATATTGTGTGTGTCTATCATCAATTTAGTTTTTCACAATTTCTTTTAAATAAACCCCATTTGTTTATTTTCCATAAATAAATGGGGTCATCCATTTGTGATTGAGTCAGGTTATTTAATTTTCATTTTAGCAGGTTGTTGAATTTCAGTACAATACACTGTACATTACAGAGTATTGTGTATGTGTAATACTTTGTATTTTACTCATAAATCTTTTATCAAACATTTTATTCCTAAACCTTATCAAATAAGCAATGATCATAAATGAATATATTTATTTTAATATTATTGAAATGTAAAAATTTAACTAATTCTGGACTTAGACAAAACTTCCCCAAAATTATAATCATTCAAGGTACAGTGTGAATACAGAAAATAAACGTAGTGCTTGCAATCATGATCAAATTTCACATAAATCACAAAATAAAATAAAAAGGATTAATTAAATGTCATAGTACAGTGTCATATCAAGACTTAAAAATGCAACCATTAACAATAAAAGTTTGATTATTAAAAAAATATTTATTCAATCATTATCAGAAAGACTAAAGAAATCAGTAAAGTGTCATTTCTAAGATCCAGCAATCCTTGGCTTATTATAAACAAGGAAGTCTGAGATGTCATGCCACACATTGCTGTCATGATAAAGATAATTCATGGACGACTGAAGGGAGGGTTGGAGAGTGTGAGGGTAATACTCAAACAACCACAACACGATTCCCCACACCAGCGTGGCAAAGAGTGGGAAAGGGTCTTGTTTGGGCGCAGGGATGTATCCTTTTTCGACAGCCAGTCGAGACAAGGCGAATAGGATTCTGGACAGCAGGTACATGTTGATCTGAAGTGATAAAGTAAAAAAATAAGAAACTGTTAAACACAGGAAATCAATCGGCCCCAGAAAACAGATAGAATCAGTAACTTTAAAGGATTGGGGAAAGGAATAAGAGAATCAAGTCAAAGTTTGGTCTATATCAGTACAATCATGAGTGAGCTGGGTGTATCCCACTGGGCTTAGGACATAGGAAGAAGGTTTTCTAATCTGTACCTATTCTAGTCAGATTGTCAAGATGTCCAAGATGCACAGAGATGGACTAATGGTCAGATCTTAACATTTTATGGTAAGTGTCATTAGAATTAGTAACTATAAATTTTTTTTAGGACTTGTGTTTGTTAATAAAAAGACTAAATAAGTATGGTTTTTTCTCCCTCATAAAAAGACCTAAGTCTAAAGTTGCAACAATTATTTTTCTGGTATTTCTACATAGATTTTTCATTTTTGAACAAGCTTTATGAACCCAAACAGGTGACCACAAAACGGCAGCTAAGGAAACTTTTATTAAGCAGTTTTTAACAGTTTTTGTCCCCCAGACACTCCTGACCCACAAATCATCATACTCTACCTGGCTGTTAATATTGTTGTTGTCTCCAAACACCAGCCATCCTCCAACACAGGCAGCGAGGAAGGAGTGGGACTGGAGACTCTTTCCTTGGATCTTCTGCTGTAAGACTTGCAGTCCTTTGTATGTGAACACAAAGCAGGCCAGGTTCCTGGAGTGGGTGTATGTGGCTTTCAAAATGGCTCGAAGTTTGTCTTTTAAACTACAATGGGAATAAATTCAATGTGTTCACACCCAAAATATTCAACTTTGTAAGTAATTGAAGTAAATGTTCACATCAGTGACTGACCTGCCACTTCTAAACAGAAATGTCATGACCAGGGCATGTGGTGCTCTGATCTTTGCTCCATATCTAAAACAAACATGATTCACTCAGTTGAAACACACCTGATTTTAAGTCAAATAACAGCAACTACTACTGCAAACATAATTTATTATGGCTATCTTCGATTCAGTATGAGATGTATAGATCGATGACTAAACGCAGTTAGGACTGCAGCTGTATAACTAACGCGGCTAAGCTAGCTAGCTGCTTGTGTTTTACTCACACAGCTCCGTTCCTGAATCCCTTCACAACAGCCAAGGCGGCTTTGTATTTCTCCTGTTGTAAAAGGTTATTGATCGTGTACAGGACAGTTCTTATAAGGTCAGGACCTGCCATGACTTTCAATCGAACCGAGAGGGGACACAAATAAAGGTTGCGACTCATGTGCCACACAGAAAATCGACCCCAGCCATGCCCAAACTACTGGTTCCTGAGTCACTCCTTTCTGAACGACTTACTTTGTGCAATCTTCTAAATGAGCTCAAATAATGATGATGATTTGTCGTTTAAATAAATTCAAATCAAATTGATTTCCATGGCAAATGTGTCAGCACAGGTAAACATTATATTAAACACCAGCTAGTTGTGGGTTGTGGTTGGACTGATTCACATCCAACACAAAAAAGTTAAATAATTAGAAGAAATGGATACAGTAAGTAATCATTAAAAGGTAAACGAAGGGAAACTAATCTTTGAATGTAGATAAAGCATAGTAAAAAAAATATAACTTACTAACTATGGCTTATGGGAGTAAATTCACACTTCAAATCAAAGAATCTTATTTGCTTTTAATGAGTGATCTTAAAGGGAAACAGCAGATAGATATTTTTTTGATTTTTTTAAGTAGAACACACATTACAATCACAGTCTTCAATTTGCAGCACAGCCCCAATGTAAAGCTAGGAGGGTTGCTAATAATGACATTACTACATAATTATTTTAAATCAGTCTGAAATTATGTGTAAAGCTGCTTACTGCTTGTTTTCCCTTCACAGTAAATGTGAGATTTAAACCTGTGTGCCACAATCTCAAAATAGAAAACTGTTAGAAACATTTGAAAAAAGAAAATCTAGTGAACCTCAAACAGTAACACCAGTAGCAGTTTTAAATGATAAAATAAAAACAGGGTTATATTCAGACTCATTGACAAAACACTTTTTTTCCCAGTTTTTATAATTATCTTTTTATATATTTGGAAAAATAAAAGCTGAAAGTACAACACCTTGCACAATTATTGGCATGTAAAAAGAAAAGTTGTAAAATGTATTTTTAGCAGTAGTATAATCACACACACACCACAGTAACTTCAAGAGTGATTTTTTAATCATTATTCTAGATGAGTAGCTATTTTCTTTCCAGCTTTCCTGATTTATAAATCTCATTTCTTAATTAGACTGTATGGCCTCTTACCTTCTCCACTTTTGAAGATCAGACTTTGGTGTTACAACATAATTATTCCCTTGGTAAACATGAAGTCATTGATGATTAGATACCAACTGTGGCACTGAAGATCTTATTAAAACTTGCTATATCCCCCCCAACACATTTACTAAATATTCTGAAATTAAAAGTATTTCAGTGAGAACGCTAGTACAATTCTAATTGTACTACCTTTACAAGGGGTGACAATATTCATGAGGATGCTGTAGATGCTCTTGTGAAATGTGGAGAACATTGACATTTAAAGGTTCACAATTTTACTAATTACCTTTCTATATAGCCTTGTTCTAGTAAAAGTCTTTAATTACAATGTAGAAATATGAGCAACTCACACCCTATAAAACTAGGGTTCTGTGAAACCGTTTTCTTCACTTCTTGGGCAATCCAGATGTATTGATGGATGAGCTTTTTTATACTCACTAAGTGTATCTGAAGTTGAAACCAGATATTTATTCTCAGATGTATGACATTAAATCAAATTAAAATCCTCGTTTTAGAATAAAAATAAGATTACCACTTTTTTTATTTGCAAAATCAAGTATATTGAAATGTTTTAAATACATTTTTATTAAGGCCCTCAAATTCAGAAGTTTATATGCATGAAGACTAAATCCATTTACATCTTTAAGTTTAAATTATCTTTAAACAATTTGCAAAAGCCTATATGATTAATGAAATGGCCTTGTAAGCATCTGATAGGATAGTTCACAATATTTGAGTTAAATGTGGATGTTTTTTGAGGTAAACCTCAATCACAAGGTTTTCTTGTGTAGCACTGCGTGGATAACCTAACAAAATCAGTCAAAGAAGAAGGAAGAGAATGCCAGACCTCCACAAATCTGATTTATCCTTGGAATACCTACCACCTGGTTCATCTGATCAAAAAATATTATTGGCAACTATAAAATGTTGAGCTGTGATAACATTCACAAAGGAGACAAGATTTGTGTCGTATAGATGAACATGTTTCACAGCAAAATGTGCACATCAAACCCAGAAAAAAAAAAAAACTTGTTTTGGAAAGATGCTGGCAGAATCTGGCAAGAGAGTGTGGTTATACACCATGAAACATGTTCCAATGTTAGCTGTAAGACGACTCGGCGAAGAAGTGATACCAAAAGTAAAAAAAATAAATAAATAAAAATGACACTTTGCAAATGCACCTAGAGCCAAATATGTTAATATTTTTTATATATTGTGGTCAAATAAAAATAACACTGAAATGTTTGTCCATAATGCAGATCATAGCAGAGGAGAGCTTGAAAATCCAGTAAAACAATCCCAATTGTACAGGGGCCTAGCATCATGTTGTGTGGATGTTTTGCTGTGGGAGGGACTGGTGCACTTCACAAAATAGATGAGAAAATAAGATCATGTGGAAAAATTAAAGAAACATCTCAAGACAGGCAGAAAGTTAAACCTTGTGTTTCCATACAGACAATGACCCTAAGCCTAGTTAGTAAATTAGTTACAAAAGAATCAAAGTGAGTCAATGTTTTGGAATGGCCATCGCAAAGCCCTGATCCAATCCCATAGAGAAAACTGAGGGCAGAGCTAAAAAATAACAGTCAGTTAGACCAGGTCTGATGGGAGGAATGGACCAAAACTCCAGCAAACTATTATGGGAAGCATGTGAAAAAATACCCAACACATTCAAGTCATTCTATTCAAATGGCAAATATCCCAAATACTAATAAAATGTATAAAAACTTCTGAATTTGAAGAAAATGTAAGCAATTATCTCAAAATCTAATTATTCTGGGACTATTTTAGCACAATTTAATGTAATTGTGAGGTTAATAGAAAAAAAAATTGAAAATGTGTGTGTAAATGTCTGGTTTCAACTGTACATAAGCAATAACAGTCACTTAATAAATGAAACCTGTAGGATTTTAAATCTTAGCTTTTCTTGGATTCACTCCGTATGCAAAGCTTAACAGAACCCATTTGACACACCATTGCTCCAGTTATGTAACTTGGGCTCCTGAGAACTAGCTGAGAACCGACTATCGCTCAGTTTGAATGGGTCATCAGTACCAGCTTCGTTATCACAGCCTTCACAGTTTACTTCTTCCTGACTGAAACATTTGGTAAACATTTATGGTCTAAAATGCAGATATAACAGCAGCAGCTATAATGGGACAGCAAACCACAGCAACCATCCATAATTCAAAGTATGCAACAGATCTCCATGTTGTACTGGGATTTAACTTGAAGGTAAAAACTAAATCTTAGAAAAACTAATCAAAGCCCTGTTTGAACGCGACATTGGTGAAATTATGTGTTCTACAAAACTATTGCACTTAAAAATAGCATCTTCTAATAGCAATCATAATCTCACTGCTCACAAAAACATGTGCAAACTAGTTGAACATATTAACCTGTCACAACACAAGAAAGTATTATTGCAATTAAAGTCATCACATTTAGCAAAGTTAATAAAAAACTGTATATGTGCTACAGGATTCATATCAGTCACCTATTAGAAAAATATTCATTCATCCCACCTTCCATCAAAAGAAAGAAAACAAAACCTCAATGACCTCGAATCAAAAGGGACTGTGTTTTATCTGTCAGGAAATTAATCTTCATATTATGAGTCAAAATGTACAGACAAGTTTCTTTCCTCGTACATTATCAGGGTGCATAGGGCCAACAAAGTGGTTCTAAAGAAATGACTATGGCGCAGAATCTGTGCTCCACATGTAGAAACTGCGCTTACTCAACATACAGCAAGTGCAGGCATGCCAGAGTGAGAAAGGCGCTTCTTTTTTTAGTCCTTTTGTGCAGCAAAGTGAGATTAAGTGGATCAGGGAGGAACAGATCATCAAGGAAGAAGACTCACAGATTCCTTGTTAAATAATGAACCTATTATGAAACAATTTTGTAATCTTTTGTGAATATGCTATTGAGACAGACAGAATCTACCAGGGTGAAAGCATTTCCAGATTGCAGAAAGAAACTGCTAAAAGTGCTTCTTTCTAAAATGGATCCGGCTCATTCAAGGTCAGCAATTTTCTGTTGCATCCACGAGTTATCGAGATGAAAATCAGGAGCTCCTGCTATGATTATTCCTGCCCAAATCCTTCCGTTTCCTCAATGGCAAACATAAGTTTCTCCTTCAGCTGCTCATAGCTTTTATAAGGAGGGAGATCCAGACGATTGAAGCTAAATAGAAAAAACAACAGAGTCAAAGTTACTCTTCTGACATTTTTTGTTGTCTTTTACTGCATGTGACAAAAAAAGCTGAGGTGCCCATTCATTTATGATATGACGTCATTTTGAGCAATAAATAAATAAATAAAATATTCTCACCACGTGTGACTTCGTGGAAGCCAATTTTCTTTCCCCACTTTCTCAATGCAAAACTTTTGTGGACCATTGCTTCCTATTTACACATACAAGAAAATTGTATGAGAAAAATCTCATGATGTTGCAAAAAAAACATTTGTTTTATATATCTGTATGGATTTTACACACCCATCAAATCAGCAAAGCCGCCCACAGGAAGACGGCAGGTGCCAGTGACAAACTGCAGGAGTCTCATTCGTTTTTCGTTGTCCATCTCCTTCACAAACTGCAAAACAAGTCATTTATGTTCCAATTAGTTGGACATTTCCAAATATGTTCAGATAAGAAAAATGGATTTAGATTTGCACATTTATGCTGCGCTTTTGTACAATTCCAGGACCACATACTTCCAGTGCCGTTTTAACAGTATATTTTACTCTTTACATGCCAAAACAAATTAAAACATTATGAAACTGGCATGTATACTTTACATACATGCCAGTCAGCCTTACCTAGTTCTGAAAACTACAATCAATCTGAAAAAATAAATCTCAAACTGTACCTTTTTTTCTAAAACATTTTCTTTGCTAACAATCTTACTACAGAAAAGAAAGGAGATCATGTTACAAACTGCTCCAACACATGAATGTTCAGGGATGTTTTGTTGCTGGATATTTTTTTAAATGAAAGTTAGGTCCACCCAAGACTTGTGAAGATTTGATTCCTTGTTACATTAACAAATATAACAATAACAGAACATTTATTTTCAGAACAAACCTGCCAGAACCAAAGGATCTGCTTGCTGCTCCGAGCATAATGTCTATAAATTGTGTTTCTCTGCCAGTCCACCAGGTCTATCTCCTGCATTCCACACAGCATTACCTAAAAACAAAACACAGAATACATTGAACACATCACCACCATGACAGACTAAATTCAAATGGCTGTTTATGTTGCAGGAAATAGTGCTTTACCTTATCTTCTATTATGGCAGATATATTACACTTGAGAATCAATAAAGACAAATATATATGAGGATTTGATCAATTGCCATCATTGCATGCAACTGCTCCCCCAAATGTACCTAGTGTCTAAAGTATATATTAGGCAAGTTTTATTTTTAGGGCAGCATTTGTGTTTGTGGTAATCTGACTGTATTCAGAAAAAAAACACCCAATTAGCTTTGTACCTCCAACTCCTTTGCATCAAAGTACTGAAGGTACTGCTGAGGAAGAACTTCATTGAAGCCCTCAAAGAATGCCTGGGTCTGCTCCTCCACCCCTCTGGACAGCCTCCACTCTGCCACCAACCTGTTTATAAAAATAAAAAAAAAAAACAATCTACTTTCATAACTGTTATATTTTCAAGGATGTAAAAACAGCAAAACATGATTAGTAAATAGGAAGTGGAAAAAATGCAGCTGTACCTGATGTATTCCTCCTTGTTGTCTTCAGTAACTGGAATGTTTCCTCCATCTGGTTTCAGCTCATGAGTGCTGACCTCTCCCAGGATCTCCTTATCAACAGAGAAGAACATCTCCAGACCGCATTCCTCTATGTTATTGTCCCTGCAAGACATAAAACCCACTTTATTAACCAATTCAGTTTAAATAACCGTAGCAACACAGTTCCTCTAAGGTTTTATAGGCAGCAATAAAATGTGAAGGGTGAACTCATGTGGTACAGAAGAACCTCTAACTCATAAAGAGAAAACGGAAAACTTCATACATGACCTGTTAGCTAAGACTTCCAGGTTTATGTACTAAGTGCATGGATCCATTGTTGTAGCTTTTTGTTCAGCCAGAAATAGAACATGCTTCTAATTCAAAGAGGTTACACCAACTCTAATCATTTTCTTACCTGCAGAAAACTAAGCTGGAGATCATCAGAATTTATAGATTAAACATTAACATGTAGTGACCTCAAATTGTCCCCACTAATTATGAGAACCAACAAATGTTAAAAATGTGCTGGTTAATCAAAAACTTGGGAGATATTAAAGATCGATATCTGTATGAAAATCCAGAATGAAACAATAATATGTTATTTGGTTCACATTGACCAGAGTTAAATTTCGAAACTATTTGACCACTGACTATTTCAGAAAATCTAGGTTAGCATAAAGATCATTTAAGCTTTATGCCAAAATCCTTTAATTTTTCAGACTAATTTCTCCACAGTGATCAGCCCTTATCACTTTAAACTATAAATATAAAAACCTCATTAAGAATTTATAACAGACTTTTTTACTGTGGTCAGGTGTTAAAACTGCACCATCATTGCTCAATAGAATAAAACATAATCTAGAAATAAAGATAATTTCACATAGTTTATTTTCTTTTTCCAGACCTGGGAAATACACAAATTCCATGGTTTTCCAGATTATTACGATCAATTGTACACATTATATACATGAACTACCTACTTGATCCAAATGAGTGAATTATAAAATTCGGGGTCAATGGACTCCAAGTCTTTAAGAGCCAGCGGTTTGTTCAAAATGCGCTTGTAGAAAGGCAGCGAGAAACCCGTGTCAATAAACTTTCCATGGAACAAGGCCTGAGGAAAAAAATAGAGAAACAAAATACACATTTAGTGACTTTGAATGAAAGACATGCAAATTAAAATTTATTAAGCCAAAAATTAATTTTAAAACCAATGGAAAAGGGTACCATGGCAATGAAGCGGCCAATGAATTTAAAGTATTTAAGATGATCCGGATTGATATAAGAAGCCGGGTTAATCTGAAGACAGTAGTTGTCCTTTCCAGCATACTCGAACAAACAGTACATGGGATTTAGCACTTCATGGGAGAGCAAGAAGAACCATTCTCTGAAAATATCAACACAAATTACAAAAATATATTAGCAATCATAAGTGATGAAAAGAAGTGATATAATTTATTGATGATCAAGATTTCAATGAAACATCAAAACTTATATTACATCACAACTTTACATCAACATTGGGTGTTGTCAACAAAATTTGCAAGTGAGACTTTTCACACCCAATTAGTCATAAAAAAGGACACACCTGCATTAAAAATTTCAGAGGAATTACCTGGCTACTCCTCCGTAGTCCAAGCCCTCCTCTCCAGGGAAAATGATCCACAGCCTCCGCCTCAAATCTTGTGGGTGAAAACTCATGATCTTTGAAAGCAAGGCCAAAAATGAATCCACTTACATAATTCATGTACAAACAAGAAAAGACTGATTGAATACCTCGAAACTTGACAAAAAGACAAGATCTTACCTGCTGAAATGAATCCTCAAACAAAGTTTTTCTGGAGACAGTAATCTTGATATGCTGAGGCATAGATAATTGCTAAGAACAAACACAAAATACACGTGTTCTCAGATCCAGCAGAATTTTTTTTCCCCCATCTCTGAATAATAATGTAAAAATATACATTAAAAAATAGTAAAGCAGGACAAAATCAATTAACAATCTGATTTGTAAACATACCTGACACCAGAATCTGAAGTATTGGACTTTGGCTTTAAAGTCCCGAACATAGGTGATCTGTGGTCCATTCTCGCTGTAAAAGTGGGACAACAAACATTTTTGTTGTGACAAGAATGGAAGACCTGGAGGTAGATCTCCTTTACCAGCAGGATTACTTTAAATGTTATGAAAACCAACTTACAAGGAAGATTTCCCTGTTCGGGGGTCGATGTAGGTCGTCGTTCTCCGGTTGTGGTCTACAAAGTAGGGAATGTGGTCCACAGTGAACCTCATCTCCCACCCTTCAGGCAGGGGTTTGTCGTTCAGAAGACTGAGTAAAGCATGCAAAGAAAACACACAAACACACAGGATAAGAAAATAAGCACGCTTTACAGTGAAGCTTACATTTATTCACACAGTGACAGTCGATTATACTGACAATTAATACATTTTTTGGATGAATTAATTTGGAATATCCTGTAGATTTTCTATTTAATCACTAAAGTTAATTTTATGCTATATTGAAAATACACAAAAACCGTAACTAGACAAGTAATTAAATTCCTTTAGTTTCAATAAGAAAAACATTGCATTGCCTAAAATGTAATCGCAAAGCAACTTTTTAAAAGTTGTAAAAGAAGGATCCAAAATGTTTCCCTTTTTCAAGTTTCAAAGTAGTCCTCATAAGTTGAGCAACACATTGGCATGTTGCTGCTTTTCAGTGATACAGATTCTGTGAAATCCACAGAATCAGTGGATGGATACAATATGCACTCACCCCTGTGTCCTCGGGTCCTCCCACTGTGTCGTTCGAGTTGGATGATGAACAAAATATACTCTGCCATTGGTGTCAGTTCTCTTCTCTAAAACAAGAACATTTTTGTACATAAATGTATGTCAACTTACAGCTATGCATTTCTTCAACAGACCCTTATCATGTTTCTAAGACTTCAGTTTCTGTAAGGTGAACTCTTGTGAAAATATATTTACCCCAGCCGTGTGGCAGCGGTCCCAGTGGATCGAACTCTTTAGTGGATGTGGCTGCAAACTGGTCCTGCAGCTGAGCCAGAAAGAATATGAATTGATAGTCTCTATTAATAAAATAGAAATATAGAGTAAAATTTTGATTTACAAATAAGTAAACTGATCTTACTGAAATTCTTAATCCTTACCTTATTGGTATATACTAAAAAAAAAAACATTTTTTAGCTTATCTGAGTAGACAAACAAGTAGCAGATAAATAAGCAAACCTGTTTAAAAGAATAAAATAATTTAAAAAAAGGTCCATGCTGTCTTGCCTGCTTTGAAAAACTAAGATCACCCAGCTTGGCTCACAAGTTAGCAATTGTACTAATATAGTTTATAGAGTCCTGAGGCAAAGAAACCAATCCTTAACTGAAGGTGGAAGTAATTAAAGTGATTGTTCTCACCCCGTAAATGAACCTCTGGTTAAACTGGTGCATTGCTCCCTGGAGCTGGCTGCGCTGGTTCTGCCATTCCTCATAGTTGCGCACTGACTCCTGAGTGGGCCGTTGCCATGTTGTGGTTCGTGTTATGTGGTCAACATAGTATACTCTACCCATCGGGTCGACCCGCCGCTCCCAGCTGGGGAAAAAAGAAAGAAAAAGCAAAAAAAAAAAAAAAAAATCCAGGTGTTTACAAGTATTTTTTTTGTCTCATTTAAAATGGCTGCAAGTGGTTGCAGTCATTTTACATGAGACTAAAAATATTTAGGATTTGCTGTTTGGTTAAAAACTGAAGTCAAATTCCTTGTTTGTGCACATAATATGGCCAAAAAAGCAGATTCTGATATTTCAGGATTCATTAAATAAAGCATAAAGCATGGTACCCTGAAGGCAGAGGCTCAGGTCTGTCCCAGGTTGTTCTTTTCACAATGTGGTCCACATAATACACTCTTCCATTCTGGTCTACCCTTTGCTCCCATCTATAATACAATAAAAAATATATTAAACAAATTCTGATGCATTTCCAGTTAATAAAAAGAAATAAATATTATTTCTTTTTATTTAATAAAATGATTATAAAAATAATCATTTTATTAAGCTACGTAAACTATATGATCCTAGCTGACAAAAAAGTTATCAATTGGTAACTTTTTTTGAAAAATTTTTTTTTAAATCCAACCGAGCTGAATTATTTAAAATCACAACAGACAGTACCAAAACAGGAAGTTGCTCCTTACCCTGGTGGCAGCGGAGCGTTGCTAATGGGGTTGACTCTGGGAGTAGCTGTTGTAGCTGGAGCTTCTGTTACAGCGCCACCTGGTTTGGGAGCACAAGTCGTCTGTGAGGAAACGGCCGTTGCTGCTCGAGCACCTGCGTCATCGGGCTGATCTGAACCTCCACTTGCAGATGCCTGAGAGGAGCCGTCAGAAGCTGGTGCTTCACTCAGTTCACTGGGGGAAGAACTACTGGAAGAACCTGGGACACAATGATGATAAGGAGCAGGGAAGAATAGCATATGGCATTCATTATTTTTGCAAAACTCTCTTTAACTGGCGTCTAATACCCCCTTGATTAGTCAACAAAAACTAATAAATCTAAAAGTAGAATATCTGTCATTTGCTTTCTTTAAATATGATATCCATATTTTTAGCAGCTCTTTAGTATATGAAATTGTGTGTTTTCCTACTTGGTGAGGCAGCAGGTTTTCGTGGCGTAGGAGGCGGCGGCCTGGCAGGCCTAGGAGGACGCGAGGAAGTGGAGCCCTCTGCAGACGGAGAGGGAGAACCTCTATCGCTGACAGTAAGATCATTAGGTACAATGACCCAGTCGTCTGAGTCACTGGATGGAGACGTGTCCCGACTTGATCTAAAAGTACAAGTTTAAGAACAATTACCTGGAACCTTATTGGAGAAAAACTAGCAAAACAATAAACCCAAGTTTGGATTTTCAAGTAAAAGTTTACAAGACCTGTTGCTTCTGTTGCCATTTTGTTTTGCATTTCCATTTGTAAGAGGAGCTAGGAAAAAAAGAAGAAAACTGTAACATCATGCATGACCATGTTAGATCATTTCTGATAATGAAATGATCTATTTCATAATATTGATAATATTTCAACTGATTTGCTTTCAAAATGTTTAATAGTGATATTACAGTTGAATTTAAAAACATGTTTTTTGGTTAAATATTGCATGGCAGTCAAATTAAAAACTGCCATTTTAAATGCTTGTGCAAGCTGTCCTCAACAAACTGAACGTATGAAATGCTTCTACTGCTCCCTGGAGGCAAATGAATGTATTGCAGATATTTGAACCTTGACAAAAGTCCCCTAATGAATTAAGCAAAGTAAACCAATTTAATCATTTATACAACGCCAATATAGCATTGACTTTCTAATGCAGCTCTTTAGTATATGAAATTGTGTGTTTTCCTACTTGGTGAGGCAGCAGGTTTTCGTGCTTCACGAAAACCTGCACTGGAAAAAGGAACACAACCATGTTGAAGTTTTCCATTATTTCTGCCATGACCTTGTTTGTGCTTGCCTTACCTTGCTCTCTCTCTGCCAGAGCAAAGGCTTCCGGGTCAACCTGCATGCCGTCCAGACAGATTGAGAGGTCCCCTACAATATCCTGAGGGTCTCTGTCAAAGGATAGCTGCACCGTCTGCACCACCTCACACACTGGGATTAGGAGAAATCACATCGTTAAGAAAATGCTTCCAACCGCAACACGATAGCAAAACTCAGACTTCAACTTAGAGATCAAAGTAGAAAAAGCATACAATGTTCCTCTAAGTCCAAACTTTTATGAAGGAACAAGATTAGGAATATGAAAAATTGTTGTGAATGTTATCAAACCACAACAGAATATGTTGATAATGAGTACAGACAGGCATGCACTTTTTTATAATAAGAGAGAACAGCCTCAACAGAGTGTGCTGCACCGTTTAACTATACAGTTCTTGGCGAAATGGATAAAACATCCACAGACTAGCAACAGAAATGTAGCTCCATGGGATGGGAAGCTACTTATTTTATTTGAAGTCTTTACTCAACAAGTGTAGAAATATATGCAAATTCCATTTAAAATATCTGACCCTACAACAAATTCATAATTTCACTGACAAATGAAGGAAATTTAAAAAGGTGCAATATTTACAAGATTTTAAAAAAAGCAAAGTTAGGTGGAAGAAATTTTCAAATGTATACTCACACTTAAGATCATTGGCTTTGAGGACCGTACCGATGTCCAGAGTGGCCATGCCCAGCAGAATATCTGCTTTCAGCGTCTGATGACTCCAAACACGAAAGATGAGTTTGCTGACTGGAGTCACAATTCTGCAGGAACGCAACACAGAGACAAGATTCAGTAAAAATCTGGGCTGAAGAAGAGGCTGACTTTACAGCTCTGAGGCATTCATTCAACCACCATTATGTTAAGTGCAGCTCAAACAGGGAGGTTCTTGACTAAGTATGACTTGAAAACATGTTGATGTTTAAGCTTCAAGGCTTTTTATGGGATTGAGGTGTTCTAAACATGCTCTAGATTCAGCTGTTCTAATTGAGTTTTCAAGACTAATTAATTATAAATGAGCCAATAATCAATTCGTCTCACAGAAACTATGCAAATATAAAAGAAATGACTATACTATAACCTTATTTTGTTAGTTCCAGTGTTTACTTTATTACGTGTTACAATGTGCAATTTCACTTTGAACAAAATAATATGATTAAAGCTGTTCCATAAGTGAGCATTCTTGTTAACAGAAATCCTAAAGTAGGAGGTATCTAAGTACACATTTTCTACATCTACAAATTAGGATTATAAAACCCATAGCTTAAAAATAGATTGTAAAAACATAAACCCTTTTATTATTATGATGGGACAGCCTACAGACATCTTGCGTTCATCTCAGAAATGTATGTGCTACAAATTGTACAATTGTATCTGCGACTTTTAAGAGCTAGAATGAAATAAAAACTGGAACTCCACAACTTCTATTATGATTACATCAATTTTCACAGTTATATAAATACATGTCTAAAAAGCACATTATGTGTGCATTAAACATTAAAATATATTTTTATTTTGTATCAATTCTATGCATAATCCAATAATTATTTATTTGAACTAATCTAGAGAGAAATGTATTAACAATTCCCGAGTTGATTTATAGTATTTCGGCTAGTAAAAAAACTGGCTTCTGCCACAGAGACAAACAACAACAGTACTCACACAGTGAGGGCCTGCTTCCATTTGGGACTGTGGGTGTTGTTGCATTTTTCTGTTCTCTTTGACTGGCCATCCACAGCTACCTCAACATACGGACTGGGACCAAACCAGTTCTTTTTGTTTTCCTTTAGCTTAGCTGAAAGCACTGGAAAGAGGAACACAACCATGAAATATAAAAAGATTGAAAGTAAAATTCTGTACCTATGATCATACTGATTTAGAGGTTGTAATTGGAAAACATACTAGGACATCATTGTAGTATTATTATTATTATTATTACCATTATCATTATTATCATCATAAATGAATATCATGATGTGAGCGTCAAACATTCAACTAAACACTTCACTGTACCAACCTCTGGCAGATTTATTTCAAGTGCTTACACCTGTCACAATAATTTTATTACTATCTATTATGTTAAAGGTTTATTCTTTTTATGTGTAATTAAGCCTGTACATCCTGAATAAATTTAGTGTCATAATACCTACTCAATATTAGATTATTAATAGTATTTACATTTGCTTATTTTCCAACACCGCAACCAATAGGCCCTCATGAAACAAAGGTATATCATCATGTACTAAAATGTTCAGCCAAATGTTAGAATCCTTATAAGATCACACTCTGACTAGTTTAATAATAGCACATAGTTTTTATCTCAATTGAGCAACTTAGGTGTTGTGAATTAAAGCTTACAAAGCCATCATCTGGGCTTTCCCAAGTGAGCTTAAGTCATAGTCATTTTAATATATGTAAACTACTGAATTTAAATCAAATAATATAAAGAACAATATTTTTTGATATTTTCTGATTTACCATATTATAGTTTTTAATAATCCAAACTATCCTAAAGCAACAAATCTTTGGTCAGATTTATTGTCAAGGAGAAAAAAATATATCTTGCTTTCATAGTGTTGGTGAATATCTGGCTTCAAGTTTATTTGTGGCTCTTAAAATTGTCCAAGAAATAACTTACCTGTGATTTGTAATTGTGCCTTCATGGTTCATCCATAACATTTGATTCTAAATTGCCTTTAAAAATGAACCTGGAAGCAGAGACGACAGGTGTAAATACAGGACCCTGATTGCACCTAATCTACAGTTTGATTATGTTTATTAGACTGGGGAAATAAAGCCCTAAATCATAAAAATCTTTATACATAATTGACAAGGAAAATGCGATGTTTGCTGCAGGTGGATTTGTAGCAAACTACTTCAACGTCTTAATTTTAAATGCATCACAATACACCTCACAAGGTGACTTGGTTTAATCTCGTCTATTTCTAGAACTCGTCTAGTCCCTTCCATAACAGAAAATCCCGTCATCAACTAGTTGGACTAATTAGGTCTGACTGAGCCTTCCTTCATTAATATTTCTTCTTTTATATTGCAATACATTATTTTAGATTTAACAAAATACCCGATCGTTTTATTGTTGGTGAGTTCAGTGTCTTAATAGCTGCTTTCCATCGTGAGTCAACTGTCATGGTACAATAACAGACTCTTGAGAAGGAATAAATGGTTTTAAGATATATTTAAGATTAATTATAAATGTCTTGCGATCTGCTCGCTTCTTAGTGAGTTCAACCACCGTCAGGAAGTTTGCTTAGAGGTTCAGACCCAAACGAGGATAAGCTAACCATGCACTGGCTTTCGTTACAAATGCTACCAGCATCCGGGCTTTCAAGCTACTCCGATTGTTCAGTAAACAACTTTTAAATCAAACCAGACCAAATATCTTTACCTGTGAAATACAGAGAGTAATGGATCGGAAAAGGGCTTCGGTCTCAGCAACCCCAGAATTGTTGACAGTTACATTATCAGCCATTAACAGGGACTTCTGTATCGCTAGCTAAATTCCACATTTCCGGTTAATGCCTTTCAAAATAAAATAGTGCATTACTGAATAAAATACACACAAACAAATAAATAAATAAATAAAATTTCGACCCAAACCAATTGTACGTACATTAATTGAAAATTTAACTATATTTCGGGTTATATTTCCTTTTGACAGTCTAAAACTTATCTTGTTTCGTTCTTACATGCAAGTAAAAAACTTACTTGTATTCATGAACGCTTTTACTTTGAAGGTAATCACGATACGAAGCTGATGTCGTCATTTTACGCATTTTTTTAAACAAATAATACTAAATAAGAATTGCCGTTTAATTTTAAGCATGCTTGGGAAAAACAACTGTTCATTAATGTAATTTAATAAACCAAAATAATAAGACATTACAAGTAAGACTATGCATAATTGTGTAAGGAAACAGTCACGTGAGACATCCGAGAGTGACATCTCGTGATAAGCTACATGGTCTCGTTCTGATCCCGTGATCTTACCTTGAATACCTTCCCTTACAATAAAAACAGTCGTTAAATGAGTTGGCTTTAGCTAACAATAACCCTAACTTTTGCTCAAGCAATATGTTGTCTCGCCTTCTGAAGGAGCATCAAGCAAAGCAAAATGAGCGGAAGGAGCTGCAGGGTAAGGAAAGCTGGATAGCCGTGATGCTAGCACATGTTAAAAACAAATCTCGCAAATGTACAGACTTTAATGTTGATTATATGTTTTGTTGTTTGTTTCACAGAGAAACGCAGACGTGAAGCGATCGCTGCTGCCACCTGTCTAACTGAAGCCCTGGTAGATCACCTGAACGTTGGGTAGGAAAAATTACCTCATGTCTTTGTTCATACATCTATTAAAAGACAGTAATGATTATAGCTTTTAACAACAACTTTGCATTCCTATGATTGGGGTTTATTAACTCATTACTGTCCTTTTGACACTGTATATGTTTAGGATAAAAGTGTATTTGATTCGAACAAAGACATTTCAATGACCAATGTGTCATTGAAATGTTATTTTAAATGTATTTTCATAGTTTGTTAATTTTGGCTAGTCAGTAATTTTGACTAGTCAGTAAACAACACTCTTACAAAACAATAACAACTTGCTTAGATTCAAGGATCGTTTTAGATTTTTACAGTGTACTGACAATCTTTCATGAGCAAGTTTCATGTTTTGACTTGAAATAATTGATCACACATACAGTTCAAACTAAATTAGCTGTTACTATTGTGAAAGATGTGAACAAACCAAGACAGTCAGCTTATAGAATGAGAGCAGAATTTAATTGCTGTTGTTGCACTAGTTCTTAATGAAAAAGATCAAGTTTTTTGGATCATGGCTGGAGCTAAAGTAGCCAAGTATTCATCGCTAAGCCACTGTCATTTCGCTGTCAATAACTCAGTGGGTAGCTGATGGGCACAAAGTTAGTAAGCTCAATATTTTGCCCTTTTTCTCTTCAGTGTTGCTCAAGCATATGTAAACCAACGCAAACTGGACCATGAAGTTAAGACACTCCAAGTACAGGCAAACCAATTCTCCAAGCAAACAGCTCAGTGGATCAGCATGGTGGAGGGATTCAATCAGGCATTAAAAGTAAGTTATACTGCCAGATGTTTATTTCATTATTATTCTGCCATTAGCACATTTAGCCTTACACTGGATGCCTGTTCCTTATAAATTAAATATACTGGACTATCTAAGCCAAAGGTTCTCCAACTTTTTAATACATAGTACCATGTTGGTGTCTATCAAACTTTTCAATTACCCCAAGGTTTACAGATCTTTTTTTTTGTGGCAACATTTTTGTTCTTGTTAACTTTCTTCTCTCTCAAACAGGAAATTGGAGATGTTGAAAACTGGGCCCGCAGCATCGAGATGGACATGAGAACAATCGCCACAGCTCTGGAGTACGTACACAAGGGGCAGCTTCAGTCTACTTGCTCATAAGCATCATCATGTGTTTTTACAGTACATTTGTTCCTCAATATAAATCTATACATGAATGCACCCCTCTGAGTAGAATGATATTGACATTTTACTGACCAATATTTGTCTGTTGCATGTTCAGATGCGTTTCACTAGTGAAGTTTTGTTTTTAGCTTCAAAACTGGAAAGAGTGAGCACAAAATGATGCTCAATAATACATTTTATTACGGTATTTCCTTTTTGGAGGGATAGAAAATGAAAGTATTTAATAGGCAGAACTTCTGGGAAGTTATTCTTTAAAATATCTCTTTAAAAGAACTAATGACATATTTACATGTGCACCTCATCTCTCCTGAATGCACATCTGATATGAGTGAAGAATGAATTTCATTTGTTGTAAAGGTAATTTTCAAATGTGTAGCTTGACAATTTTTTTTTATTATTGGCCAAGTTATGATAAATGGACAGTTATCATTACTAACAATAAAACAAACAAAAAATTGTAGCTGATGTTGTGTTTTCATTCTTCTCTCTTGCCAACAATAAGTACATGAAGGAAAGATGAAAAGAATAAATCTAAATGGTGGGAACAGTTGGGAAGTATTTAATCTCCTAACTGATGGTTATGTGTTTGTTACAAAAGTGAAACACTGGAAAGAGCCTAGTTTTTTCTCTACAAAGTTTTGTAACAGAAACTCATGGGAACCACAAACTACAATGACTGGATAATCAGTGGAATGTGTGACGTAAAAGTTATGTCCTAGAACAACCGGGTTCAGTGTACACTCACGTAGTTACAACACTATTTACAAACTAATTAAGACTTTTAATCCAGCACACAAGTACGAGCCTTCATGCCTTTGTTTTAATTTTACAGTTCTATGTCTTTTTCACACAAAAAAATGGTAAGGTTTGGTTTATCTGCCAAGCAAGTCATTGTTTAATTATTTTCAGAAACAAAAAAAATATCTTTCACATACAGTGACTTTTGGAATCTGCATCCAGTCCAGATTTGGATGATATTATAAATGTAGAAATAAATATAAACCAAGTTTTTCCAGAGACTGAAATAGTTAGGAAATAATTGTTTACCACACTTCTCCAACTTCTTAGTTTGTTGTTTCATAATTTTGGGACCACTCACCCAATAAAATTTAATAACCACCCTTAAAGTTTTTTATGGAAAAAAAATAAGAATGAAAAATGATTTAAAACCTTTAATGTGATATATGCTGTGCAAATCAGTTCAAAAGAAAACAAATATGTTGTAGTTAAACCCTGGTCTTCCAAGTTTTCTCATTTTTATCATTTTGCTAAAGCCACAATTTGCAGAAATGTTACAAAGAATAGAAAAATATTTATATATATATATATATTTTTTTTTTTTTCAAATTAAGAAAGCTACATGTTTTTCTAAGCATAAAGTAGAGAGGCTGGCTAGAAGACAGGTACTGCAAGATTTTTTGTTCCTGCTATTATTGGTGACAATAATCTACAATATTAGACTGAGGTGGCAAGACAGACGATTTTTTTTCTACCCAAGAAAGCATGCAGGCCTGGGAAAAATGTTTTCACAGTTTGTCTTGTGAATGTGTAATGGTCTGATGAACATTATGTTTTTGGGAAACAATACCAAAAGTTATTTTTGGCATCAAGGCAAAACCCTTCAGACCTCTACAAAAAGAACACACCAAAGGAAGTCATGGTGGTAGCATCATGATTTGGTGTTTCTTGAAATTGAACTGTTTTTGTCAAACTGAATAAGCTTATGAATAGTTCTAAATTACAGTCATCCTTTTGCCCAAAACCTTCAGATATCTTCATCAGTGAAGAAGACATCTTCACCTTTGATGCAGATTTAATTTTTCAGCATCACAGTGAGTGGAAGAATATATCCAAATCAAACTTTTGTTTAAAACCATATCTGGAAACAAATCTGTGAGGTCACCTCAAGAGGACTGTGAACATCAGATGTCCCCACTTCCTACACATAGTTAATACCTAAAGAATATTGAGTAATGTTTTTGAATCAAAAGGGCATTTACATGGTATTAGTCCGAAAGTGTGCAGAGTTACACAACCAGGCTATTGCTGATTTTTTTCTCTTATTAAATGGATTTGCATTATAGCGTATTTGTGAATGTTTTCTTCTTAGTCTTTTATGTTAGAAACACCAATCATTTCAAGCTATACAGTATACATTTATCTGTTTCCAAAATGGGTGAACTGAATGATCTCCTGAAACTAAATACTCCAACTTGTGAATTTGTCATAACTTTTTACATAATCCTAAAACTTTTAAACCCAAGTGTGAGAACAACTAAGCTCTAAGTTTTGTGTTCTAAAAAAATACTGTTCTGATACTTTGGTGTACATGCAAAAAAATTCTTTGGGGCTTAGTTTTCCTGCCTTGTTCCCCTCACATTTTTTCCTTAAAACAATTGCAGTAGTTACGGATTGAGGATTACTAATAGTGAACATGTCTTAACGGATAAGCCTCAAGGATAAAGCTTCTCTTTGACTAGCTCCTCTGAGCTGAATCAGAAGAATATACAGAAAGGGAAAGGGAAGGGGGCTGACTGTGGAGATCCATCATTGACCAATAAGAGAATAAGGTAGGTTTAGATTTTTGTAATTATTTTGATTCTCTCAAATCTGAATTAATGCAGTGAATTATTAAATGCTTGTTATTTTATGTGCATGTTGTGAACTGAAGTCGCCTAAAGCTCACAAAGTACATTTAATGCATTATATCAAAAACAGTCTTAGAATAGAATAGAAGAGAACTTTAGATGCCCAGAGAGAGGTGTTGTTTTGTTTTTTTTTACCTACCTTGATAAACCTCTAAATACTGTCCAGTAAATACTGAAAAAAAGGTAAGAGGATTGTTTGAATTAACATGCCCATAAAAACAGCTTAAATTATATTTAAGTTCTTGGAAATGTTGACAATAACAATTCCCTCAAGCTGAATTAAAAAATAATTATAAAAAAATCTTCTGAATTGAATGAATAGCATTAATAATAATTATGTATGAAAACAGTATTTTACAAGCAATTATAGCAAATTGATACATTTCCTTACTCTGAATTTGTGGTCATTGTATTTATTCAGTGTTTAATTGCTATGGTATTTTTGATAGCTACAGAAGTTCTTTTGTTGTTGTATTATAAACTGTTAAGCCTGCAAATTAATTGGCTTTTTGCCATAAGCGAAGCAGCTCCATCTCTGAGATTGAAATTATACCTAAAAATAAAATAATCCCCTGCTTCGGTCTCGCTCCATTACAAATTCCTTTCTTTCTTCTGTAAGAGTATTATCCAAAGATTCCTCATGTGCCCACACCAACCGAAACGGTCCTGCACCAAAAACAGGACTTAGTAAATATACTGCTTGTGTTCAGTGGCTGTCAAGAATGCTCCACTACAATCCAATTCTATAAGGATACTGTTAAATTGGATTTCAAATGGTTCTCATTGTATTTATGCTTTAATTACTTTTTAAATTTTTTTGCAGAATGTTTTTTGAGCAGTTTCGAGGCCATAAACAAACTCCTGAAGGCAACATGAATACACAGTATATATACGAACTTTTAGGGTAAGAAATTACAACGCAAGACATTTGTTTTACTGTCTAGATTTAGTTCTAGTTTTAGTTCTAAGAGCAAAATACAGATTAAGAAATAATTTCATGATGTTATGTCTTTTTTTTTTTTTTTTTTTTTAGAGAAAATGCCTTGTACTACATTGCAGCTTCCTTTGCTTTGTTGTGGATTCTGGTGTGGCTGTACAGAGACAGCCTGGAGATAGAGAACCTTTCTGACAAGTATGTCTTCGTGACTGGTTGTGACACGGGGTTTGGCAACCTTCTGTGCAAGAAGCTCGACCGTAGAGGTTTTCGAGTTCTGGCTGGCTGTCTCACAGAGAAGGGAGCTGATGATCTGAAAAGAGTGACAGGGCCTCACCTTAAGACGGTCCTGCTGGATGTGACCAGTCAGAGCAGCATCCAGGCAGCTATGGAGTGGACCAAGAAGGAGGTTGAAGATAGAGGTGACATTAAATCACACAATAAATATATGAGAAATCAGTTTTGAAATTGTAACTTTTCAATTTTGCTTTCTTTGTAGGACTTTGGGGTGTTGTGAACAATGCTGGACGTTCCTTACCCATGGGTCCTTCAGAGTGGATGCGAGTGGAGGATTTCCACAGCACACTGAAAGTGAACATGAATGGAGTCATTGCCATGACTATGACTTTCCTGCCCCTCATTAAAAAGGCCCGTGGACGTATTGTAAATGTGGCATCTGTCCTCGGTAGGGTGGCTGCAAATGGTGGCGGATACTGCATCTCCAAGTTTGCAGTGGAGAGTTTCTCTGACTGCCTGAGGTAAAACCGATAATAGAATAGAAAAAAATAAACATCCTTTATCCTTGAATTTTCCACAATGGGGAAATTCAAGTGTACTGCAGCAAGTCAAAAGTAAAGGGAAGTATTGATATTAAGTCAGGTATTTTTTTTTATTTTTTACAACAATAGAAAAATAAGAATAAGAGACAATAAGGGTGAATTTGCAACATATAATAAATTATAATGCTGTGCAGTTATTAAAAATAGCACAGTCATACTGAATATTTCAATAAAAATGTACAACATGACTGTATTTGTGCATATAAAACAGCAACAGAGTACTGTAATTTCCGGACTATAAGCCGCGACTTTTGTCTCGCACTTTCAGCCCTGCGGCTTATACAATGATGTGGCTTATTTATGCAATCTTTTTTCTAACGGCCACCAGGGGCGCTCGAGCAGAAAAGGTAAGAGTGAGAAAGGGGGAATATATGTGTAGAGGAAGACGTCTCCTTGCTCAGGAGGAAGATGAAGACGGCTCTCAGTGACTTTTACCGGTATGTTTTTTTTAACCAGCCCTGTTAATGCTGTGCTACCGGGTTGCTGCTGTGTTACTGCCACTCGGTATGTTTTTTTTAACCGGCCCTGTTAGTGCTGTGCTACCGTATTGCTGCTGTGTCACAGGCACTGTTTGGAAAAAAAGCTAAGGTATATTACTAAAACTTTGAAAACTCTTTCTGTGTACTGTCTGTAT
>CAEFZY010005991.1:0-18810 GCA_903066815.1 Brachyrhaphis roseni
CTACCGTGTTGCTGCTGTGTTACTGCCGCGTCACAGGCACTGTTTGGAAAGAAAAGCTAAGGTATATTACTAAAACTTTGAAAACTCTTTCTGTGAACCGTCTGTATGTAGGCACATGCGGCTTATAGACAGGTGCGGCTTATGTGTGCACAAAATTGTTTTTCCTTTACAAATGTACTGAGTGCGGCTTATAATCTGGTGCGCTCTGTAGTCCGGAAAATACGGTACATGTTTTGGAATTGCGATTCTGTATACCAGGAAGTGATTTATAACCACAAAAACAAAATAAAATGTCGTCTTTAGCTGTCGTGTTGCTGTTTCTACAGAAACCAGGTTGTGGCACTCACAAGGAATGCAAATATTTAATAACAAAACAAGCCTAAAAAGAATTAATAAAAAAATAAAAATCTGACATGTATGACATGCACCTGTATTCTGCCTGTTTTACTCAGATCCCCCTACAAAAAAAAACAGTTAACTGTAGTGGATAATGTGTATATTAATGGTTATAAGGATTATTCGTTTTAAAATCCCAATAAAGATTGTAGTCATAATCTGACAGCTTGTGAAAGAGTTCAAATGTTGTGAATACTATAATTATCAGTCTCTCTCCAGTAGGAGTGGGCATTTATTGTATTGTTAGTCATTTATTATGATAAATGACTAACAATACATCTCACGAGAAGAATTTGTCACAATAAATTACAATGAATGATGTTTAAAATCTGTCTATATTGCCGAGATTAATTTGATTTTTTCCCCCACTGTTTGTTCAATGACAGCATCAATAAATATCAATACATTTGAAAATATGATTAAATGCATTTACTGTGTACAGTTTAGAGATACAAATCACACTTAAGATGACTGGTGTCCTAACGGGCACATTACAAACGGGAATGTTTTTCAAGAGAAGCCACAGACATAAATCATTCTTATCGTCACTTTTATCAGAACTGTAACACAAAATCTTGTGATAAAACTTTTAATTCTTATCGTCCACCCCTACTCTCTAGTTACTTATTTCCACCCCAAAATAACAGCACAGTTTAACCTCCTTGTAAAACAATTACTGCTGACCACACACAATGGAAATCTGCTACTGGATTCAAATGTAGCCCTCACACGCTCCAGACTAGACGGCGCACACATCAAAGAGACGAGATGCAATCAGAAGAGATCAGATCAGCCTCTGGCTTGTCCACAGACTCAATCTGACAGCCTGCAAGTTACCGAACAGTCTG
Organism: Brachyrhaphis roseni; assembly: GCA_903066815.1. Lineage (NCBI taxonomy): Eukaryota > Metazoa > Chordata > Actinopteri > Cyprinodontiformes > Poeciliidae > Brachyrhaphis > Brachyrhaphis roseni. The sequence goes on from CAEFZY010005991.1 coordinate 1,245, forward strand.
CGATCTCGTCAAAACGCAACAAACGGAGAGTACCCACAGACCTATGCAGCACACCTGTGTCTACACAGAGGGAGACCCTAAGAGCTTTTTAAAGACAGGAAGTAGTAATCTGCCTTCCTTCACATCGACACAGGAGGTTGAACCAAAGCCAGCACATCTGCCTATGCACCAAGGTCCTCGTGTAGCTATAGGTTACTGCATCTAAAGCGCTGAGAGGGTTGATGTCTCAGTGAGGACATTCATACACATGGAACATTTAACAAGAGCTGAGGAACGGAAGCCAAGAGAGAGAAGGTAGGGGAGGAGAGGCAGTGAGACAGAGAGATCTGGAGGTGTGCACAGCCATGTTGTGTGCACTGAGTGGGTGAGGCTTTGCCACGGTTAAGCAGTCTAACACAGAGACACACAGAGAGCACAGCGTGAAAGGCCAGGTGGAAGGTAGCAGTCAGGCGCTCTAACAGGCCTCTGCCAGCTGATCCCGACCAAGCCACCAAAATAATAATAGCACAGAGGGCGAGAGCTTAGTTAGAGGAGGAAGAGGAGAGCTCTTTGGTTAGACAGGCAGAGAAGGATTGTGGGTATTAGTGTCGTTAAGGTCACAAGGATCACTGCTCCTTATTTTCTAATAGACTTTGTAGCTTTGACAAAGCAAAAGGGAAGGCCTGGCAACAAACTATAAACATTCTTTGGGTGAGGTTGTCTTTGGACTACGGGGACAGTAGTTTTAAATCTGTGTGGATGAGAGAACTTACCCGGAGTTATCTTTGCTCTCCTGCTCGTCATCCTGCTCCGTCTTTAAGTTATCACCTCCGAGGCGGGATGTGGACGACCCCTCGTCTGCGTCCGTCTTCGAAGCGCCTCCTTCTTCTTCTTCTTCTTCGTCGTCATCAGCGGCGTCCTTTCCCTCCGTTTTGGATGGTTCCGATTCCGATTTGATTTGGGTGAAGTCTGTTTTTTCTTCCTATGTGTGAGAGAGGGAGGGTTTTATTTAAAACCCAACCTGGCATCAAAGTGAAAATACATTTTACTCAAAGTGTCCTGACGAAAAGGTACCTTGCAGAGAACAGATGGTGGAGTGCAAAGTTCTCCATCCATCTGGGTTTTCTTCTCTTCTGAGATGGAGGCAGTGGGGGCCGCTCTTCCTGCTTCCTCCTCAGACTTTGTCTCTCTCTTGGGACCCTGCTTCAAAGGAAGGTCCATCTTGAATGTGATGGCAGTGGAGGTGCAGTACTCCTCAAATCCATACAGATATCTGCAAAATAAAACATATCTCATAAATTTATCAGAAAAGAGAGCAAGAAAGAATTAAATAAAGAGAACAAGAAAAAGAGACAGAAAGAAAGTGAAAGTGAGAAAGAAACAAGAACTAAAACTAAAAATGGCCAGAAATTATACAATTTACATACAATTTAAATCGTGATTTTAGAAAAACCCTAAGAGATATCTAAAAGCAGATATCTTTTAAGAGAAATTTAGCTGACTTAAATGGAATGCTCTCTTGCCTTTCCTATTTTGATGAGTGAGAGTCATGTCAGATCCCTGTCGTCAGTTCAACGACAGGGACTTCTTGTGAAAACAGGAAGTTGTGGATCGCTAATCAACATTTTCTGATCCATTTTATGAAAGCAACATTAATACTAATATTTAAAAACAAACAAACACTTGAATCACATTTATTCTATAGAAACTGTTAGATGTGCCAATGAATATGGCATAATTGAGTGCAACAAAAGCAGTAGGATATTATGATGAATTTATTTTAGGGTTTTGTATGTATCTATCTATCTAGCTAGCTAGATAACTAGCTAGCTATTGTGTGGTTTTCTGCATTAGTACATACTTGCGGTAAGCGCATTTGACGTTGTAGCCAGCGGCCGAGTTGAGCACAGGGATGCCCAGATCCTGGTAGACCTGCTTCCAAACAGAGCCGCTTTCAATCTGTTCAACGACAGACGATCACAGATTTAAATCAGACAAACAAATCAAACATGGCTGAACTGAAATGTGATGAGTGACAGTCAAACACTCACGTTGTCAAAGCCTCCCAGTTTGTGAACCAGCCTGTAGAGCTTGAAGAGGTTCAGATTCCTGTAGCCGAGAACAGGCCGCTTGTTGATGGGGGTTCCTACAGAAGAGAAATATTCAGCAGGTTAAGGTTTTTTTGATGCCAATGATTCCTGTAAATGTTGGTTTCATCATCGCACTCACCTCTGTCCTCCATGAACTTGTAGAGCTGCTGCAGAAAGTTCTCCCTCTCCTCTGGGAACAGCTCCACCTCCTCCTGCAGACAGGAAACAAGAGAGCAGATGAGGATCATTTCCACTTGGAGGATGCGGCGATGGCTCGCTGTGCCGCCGCTAACCTCCTCCTCCTCCCCGCTGGCGTCTTCCTCCTGCTCGTCTTCCTCATCCTCGTCATCCTCCTCGCTGCTGGAGCTCTCCTCTTTCACTTCTGTCTTCCAGGAGCCGGGCACGGCTTGTTTCCGCTGGAACTCCAACGCCGCATCCAATGCTGTCAGAAACACACACAAAAAATGAAAACTACCTAAACATGCACCAGCTTTAAAATTAGACATTTTTAATCTGAAAGATTAAAATGTATCGGTGTCTGCAGCGGCCCGGAGCAGCAGGATCCGTCATGTCACAGGTGGGGCCTCACTACCTCGGCAGATGCTCGTTTCAGGCTTTGTATAGTCGAAAACATCACAGTTGTGAGTCAACCACCTGTGAATAGCTCAGCTGAGATAATGCAAAGCCGTTTCCTGGCTGTAATTACGAGAGTGAGTAAGAGTGGCGCAGCAGAAAAGGGGGGGGGAGGAAAAAAAACGAGGGCACTGCAGGAGAAGCTTTGTGAGGACTTCAAATAAAAATAGATTTGACAGCGACAGGAGCTCTCAATCGCTGACTTTTTCTCAGAACAAAAACAAAAACTTATCTTTCTTCATTCTGCCTCACTGAAACCCACTCTGAGTGGTTTCTTTTTTTTCCTGCCAAGTGTGCCAACACACATAGCCAGCCCACAAGACGTCTGGAACTGGGAACGTGCCATACCAGTTCAGTCAGATCCTTTTCTTAGAGCGTTACCTGCTTTGAGTCCCGCGTCGGCTTTTGGAGGAATCTCGCTGTTTATCTCGTTGACGTCCTTCCGGAGCACCATGTAGCTGCAAAACAAGGTGAAAATAATTTAAATATGCATTAAAACGCACTATGAAGAGTGTAGGAAGTGAATAATGGAGGGAAACACTGGTAGTTAAGCTTTTACAGCCTCGTTTTCCAACATCTCTACACCAGTTACAACAAAAAGTGTGATTTTTATCACCAAGCCACACAGTAACTGCATTTACTCATAGGCTTTAATTTATTGATATTTATTGATGCTTTCATGTAACCAAGAGAAGGGCAATATAAGAATTTTGACAATACAGTAAAGCTTTTTCAAACAAGTCATAAAGCAAACAAACTTTCCTGCCAACAGCCATCAACATCTACGATAACTCTGCAGAATTTGAATTAATGTGTTACAACAACATTTAATTTCCCTTTGGGATCAACAAAGTATTTCTGAATTTGAATAATTAAGTGTAATTTATTGTTGTCAGAGAGATAAATGCACACTACAATAAATATCCAACTTTACTCTGGGAGGCTGAATACAAATAATGCCACACTTTTCAGATTTTATTTGTAAAATTTTAAAAACCTATTTATGATGATAAATACATGGAAGCTTCAGCAGGTTGGATCCTTCACTCCGATAGGCTCCCTTGTTCTTAGTCCCTCTCAATAGTTTTTTGAGAGGATTTCAGATTTGGAAATTATTTTGTGTTAGGTGAGTCATTTCTGTTTGTTCAGCCATTAGCGTTGGACCATTATCTGTTTGAAAAGCTCCATTAATGATCAATTATTAGTCTTCTTGCAGAGATAACCAGGTTTCTACTTCAAAGAGCTTATACTAATATGCACTCCAAAAAATTGGCAGGACTTTTGGAAGTCCTGCAACTGGTTGGCATATAGGCAGCGTCAAAGTTGATACATGGATGGATGAAAGGCTCATAGAACACATTAAAGGTTGTGGTTATAATGTGCCAAATATGAATACTTTAGCAAGGCACTGTATGGTGGAAATAAGTAAGTTTTTTTGGACTAATAATATGAGTAGTAAGCAACTATTATAACCAGTATTAATAACTTAATCATGTGGCTAAGCTAACAATAGGGAAGTAAGCAAATGATGTTTGGAGACTTTCAGTTTCAGAGAGCAAAAGATGTAAAGAAATTCAGCATAAAATGTTATATATGTAATTCTTGATGAGTTTCAGGTCAATTCAAACTCTTCAAACTCTGTTTTCAGTGAATTAGTAGATGCTATAGAAGTTATGTGCTTCTACAACTGATCCAAACCGGGTTGGACTCTTGGTCATGTCTGACTTTTACCCAAACTCGTTTTACAGCGTATACAGTGGCACATGTCAAGGCAAACTACTACTGAAGAGACATTTAGCCCTGGACCACAAATGTCAACGTCAGAGATGAAAAATCAATGGATAAGTCAGCAGCAATCACCCCACAGGCACCGTCAGTCTCTGCACCAGCTGTCTCTCATCCAGGCTAAACCAGAGCAGCGTTTGATCTATTATCAGTTCAAATTAGATACTTGTGTTGAACGTTTACAGTTGAATTTTAAGTACATTTTCTCAGCAGAGAACACTGAAATAAAGTTGTAAGTCATATGCATTTCAAGCATGAGTAAAAATGATGCAAGGATTTGATCTATGTTATTTCAGCAACATTTCAGCTGGAGGCCCGCAGGGCGATAAAACTGAAAATCTCATTAGCAGTAATATAGATTTATCCTTCTTCTTACTCTGACAGTCACTCGAAATACACAGTGATGACTTAAACAAGTGAAATCGGAGAGTAAAACTGATACAACGTGTTTAATTATGATGTGTTGGTTTACTTGGAGAAATATCTGACTCCCAGCTCTCGCCTCATTTATCATTCCTCATCTTATCATTCTGATCACCTTCAGCCTTCAACAAACTACTAGTCTGATAAGACTTCCTGTGCTGAAAATGCAGATTAAGGGTCACACTGATGACTCTAGCAGGATATCTATTAAAGAATGCATAAAGGTTGTCCTGTTAAAACACTCGCTGAATGTTGGAATTAGTCTGTAACCACATAAACATAAACCTTTGGCTGAGTGCAGACACATGACACAACTTCTCTCTATCTTTACTAGACACAACACGTGACTGTGTGGATCCAGACTGAATGTAGGCTGCAGGGAAGCTGCAATATGTCGCCTCAGCAGTAACTCACAGCGTTTGGATAAGTAGAACATTACAAACCAGGCCAGCAAAGAAATAAACATAGCATCTCATTTACTAATTTGAGTCTGAAAATTCAATATTTTCCTCCACACTTTTTACTTTTTCTACACTTGTCCAGATTAAATCTTTAAATTAAATCTTCTCAAAAACATTGTAGTGGCATCATCATCCTGAGGTAATACATTTCTTTAGCAGAGAGAGAGTGGGAGCTTGGCTGCAATAGGATGCTACAGGAAAGTCTAAAATAATCAGCTTTTTATTTGTAAAAACCATGCATCATTTTCCTTCTACTCCCAAATTATAGCCTTTGCATTGGTATATCACATAGAGCCCCTATAAAGTACACTGTTGTTTGTAGCTGTAATCTTAGAAAATTTAAACAAAGTAAGGAATGCCCAAAATGATCTAAGAAATGCATTACTTGTCAAATTGTATGAATTTTCGATCAACTACACACAATTAACAAAAAACTGCAAATATTATATCCTGATAATGAAGGACTTTCTCAAACCTCTCTTTTAATCAAAGTTTAAAGCATTTTTCTTTTCGTTTTAAAGGCTTGCTTGTGGCAGATTTACACTAAATAAATTTCAAACTACCGTAGTTAATTTATTAAGTATAAACGACAATCATTTTGTCATTTATGTAGTTCTTGAGATACAGTTGAGCACACCTAAAAATAAGTTTCTCTTTCTTGGCGCAATAAACTGAAAATTTACCTTGTAGCTACAAATCCTTATGGTACAGATGGATCTATATTAATCCACATTGCCCTGAAAAGAAAACTTAACCATGGCCCTTTAAATGTTTTACACTTTATTATGTTACTACTAAAAACTTCAAGAAGTTTTATTCAGATTTTATGTGATAAGAGAGCACAAAGGAGAAATTCATTGTGAATTGAAAGGAAAAGGAGTATAGTTCTCATTTTTAATGAATAAAATATGAAAAGTGTGGCCTGCATCTGTATTCAGCAACCCTACATAAATTCCAATGCTGCCCATAGCCACTTTAAAATCTTTAAATCTGATGTTTAGAGACGCTCTCCATCCATTCTGACTAAACTTGAGTCGTTTTGTAAAGAAGGTAAGACATAAATCTCAAGATGTACAAAATCCAGCAGAGTTAAAGCTGTAACTGCAGCAGAAGTCAAGTGTGTAAAGTATTGACTCAGCTTCCTTTTTCAGATTTTTATTTTGAAAACTGATGAAAACCATCTGGCATCATTTTCCTCCCACTTCACAATTACTTTGTGCTTTTCTTTCATAGAAAAAACAACAACAATTAAACATCGAAGTTTAAGGGGTGTGAATACTTTCTGACAATACTGAATACTTCTGCTAAGTTTAGCTTGTTTCAATGTTAACAAAAGTCAGAAAGGAGCAGCACAAAGAGTCACAAACAGCAGAAGAAGTGTAATGCCTATTGAAAAATATCTCACAATTTTCCATCCTTAAAAGATCGGACGAAGATGTTGTCCTTCTTCACGGTCATGTCTTCATGGCAGTCCGGGGAAATGACCTTGTGATGCAAAGAAACAAGAGAAAAGGGAAATCAGATGGAAACAAGAGACGGAGCTGAGGTGTTTATGGAGTTCAAATAGGTTTCTGCCAGATGGCATGTAGATTTATGTCCTCAGTGAACGTAAAAACATACAGGAAAGGGAGATGATGGTTGTAGTTGTAGGAGTAAGCAGCTTATGGCAGCATGTGTTGCTGCTGGAAGGAGCTGAGAAGCAAAACGATGATAGGAGGCAGTCCTGCTAACATGATTTCCACTCGCTCTCTGCCCACTTCCTCCTGGACTCTGCAGCACAAACACGCTTGCAGGGTGAACACTCTGACCTAAGCACACTCATATGTTGCTCTGCGAAGATAAACACTCTGCTCACATATGCACACATGACCTTTCCTCCTTTTACCGTACGAGTCGGGAGGAAACAAACCCTTTTGTTGTAGCTATGGATCATCTGCTGCATGACACATCTGGCAGCATCGCTCTGCCATAAGGTAACAGTGTAAACAATGACAAGCTGCTGTGTAATGTTCTCCCCTAATCGGTCACAAGGAGGCAGCATGGAGCTCAGCCACAACAAGCCAAGAACAACAAATCCAGGAGGCGGGGCAGAGCTGAGCACAGTGAAAAGGACAGCGTTCCCCACCCTCTGCCATTCTCATACTTCTACTGCTAGCACTTATACAAAACAAGGAAGAGCAGTCACTGACACAGACAGAGTTTATAAAAGGATCTGAGACGTGAATTAAAAACAACAGACCTGATTGTGTTGCACTGCTGCTCAGATAAGATCTAATTCCTAGAGAAAATGAAGGAAAATATCCCCCCTATTCAAGGAAATTAGCTCCTTCCTTCATCGCCCAAAACATGCATGTTACGGCAATTCAAAGCAGCTGAACTCCAAAGCAATCACATAATCCTGCTGAGTCCTGCTGTTACGTAAGCAAGCGTTTTGATGAAATGGCACAGCGCTGTGGCTATTCTGTTAGATCAGCAGCAGCGCTCTCTGGCTCTGCTGCGGCATGGAGCAGCTGGGGGAGAAAGGCATGAACTCACCAGAGCGGGATACCACGTGCTCTTCTTTTTGTCGCTGGGGGCAACCCCCTCCACGCAGACCACTTTGCCGAACAGATCTTCATTCTGCCGCTGGTCACTCTCCTCTTCCTCACTAGAGGAGGAGGACAACTCCTCCTCTTGACTGGGGGAGGAAAAAAGGACAATTTGCTCAAAAAGACTTTATGGCAAGAAAACGGAGGGAGGAGGAGAATGCATGTAAAACTTGAGCGGTAGATCTGATACTACAAAAATTAAACAACTTTTGGACAAACTAGGATTGCAGGGAACATGTTTCAGTCTATAAACAAACCAATTATTCACATCTGGTGTAGACAGAATGGCACATTTACAGGGCGTTGCAAAAAAACCTCATAACTGGATATTTTCATATTTTGACAAATTACAACCGCAAATATCAACATATTATATTGGGTTTTTATGTGACATGACATACACAAAGTGTGAAGAAGAAGAGAGATGATGGACAGTTTTCACAATACAAAATCCAAGAAATTTGTAAAGGAAATGGTATTTCTGAGTCAACACTTGGTGGAACCACCTTTAGCTACAATTAGAGCCTTCTGTGAATGTCTCCACCAGAATGTTTTGCCCATTCTATGTTGCAAAATAACCCAAACTCAGTCAGACTGGATAGACAGCATCTATGACCTACAATATTCTAGTGTTGCCAAAGATTCTCACTTACATTTAGGCTTGGAGTTTGATTAGACTATTCTAGAGCTGCTTCTATGCTTAGTGTTGTTGCTCTGCTGGAAGATGTTTCCACCACAGACTTTAGCAGCTTTTAGAAAACTGCCGTTGGTGGTGGCAGCATGCTACCACAAGCCTCTTGGCTGTTTCTATGATTAATACTCTCCTTATTCTTCCTGTCAGCTTAGGTGGACAGCCATGTTTTGATACATCAGCATTGTCACCGGACTCTTTTGATTTGTAGTTCTCACAGACGCTTAAAGCTTAGAATATAGTTTCATAACTAAACTTCTCTTTAAACTTGCTTTAAACTTATCTGTCTGGCTTTGTTCATTTGTCTTTATGATGCTGTTTGTTCACTAATGTTCTCCAACAAACTGCTGTAGCAATGCCAAGATTAAATTACTCAAAGGTGAACTTTATTTACAAGTGAGGCAATAGATTTTATTAAAGGTTATCAGAGTAAAGGGGTTGGTCAGATTTCTTTTTACATTTTGAGAAAATGTATTATTTTCCTTCTGCTTTACAATATTGCCCTGCTTTGTGTTTGTCCATCACATAAAATCTCAGTGAAATACAATAAAGTTTGAAGCTATGAAGTGAGAAAAAGGGAAAAGAAAAATCAAGCAACACCAATATTGTTGCTATGCATGCATCAGTAACCATAATCTGCAAAATAAAACCCAAGCAGCACAACAATCATCAATAAAACAATGAAAACGAGCAACTTGTGCCAGTCTCTTTCAATAAAAGCGAAGAGGCTAATTTCCCCCAAACCAACCATCTCCTTATTTAGCGACATCTTCAGCAATAAAACATGAACAGACTCAAGTACAACAAACCAGCTCCATATTTTGTGCTCTTATCACTGCGGCGCAGAGTGAAACACAAGACTCTACTGATGAGCCCACTCATTAGGATCAGCGTGTTGACGCTCTGATGCTTCTTCCTGATTTTCTGTCCTGCAGCCAGCAGACAGGCAGACACGTCTCTTAGTGATCATGCAAGCAGCACCAGCAGGCAAACAGATCCTCTGTCCTCTTTTTATGCCTCACTAGGCCGGCTCTGTGTGCAGCTCTGTGTACATATAAACACGACGTCTGGCACGACGAGAGCTCAGTAAATCAGTCAGGCTGCTGCAGCTACAACAACAACATCAACAAGCTGGGACTCAAAGTCATAAACAAAGCACTTAAACGACTTAATGAAAGAGAGACTACCATTCATTTAGGAAACAGAATTCAACATTAACTGACAGCTGCTGCAGGAAGTGATTTAAAGGAATCCTTCAGCACTTGCTGCAGCACAGCCGTCGATGATGCTACTGTATTCGTTTCCAATCATTTCAGCCTATACAGTGGAGTCAACCTCTGTAATTCTTGATATTTATTTAATGCGCAGAGGGATAACAGACCCAAGGTGCTAATGTGTAGCTGGGTCCATTGTAGATCAATAGTGCATCAGTGTTTAGGCCAATATTGACTTTTCTGTGGGTGCAATTATAAAGGAGAATAAGATTATGTAGCCAAGTCTTCTCTTTATAAGGGATGAAACGCAATTATAACCCAAATAAACCCTGAGCAGTCCCTATTCCCAAATGAAAACTGTGCTATTTCCCAGGAGCTCAGAGGGAATTTTTATAGCAGAAAAAAAAAGACTACAAGAACATCTGAGTTCAATTCAATTCAGTTCAAAGACCCTTTATTTATGCCAAAGGGAAATTAAATGTTGTCGTAGCTCTCATCATTTAAGTATCTTGAAACAGTTGTTGTGGATGGTGATGCTGGTAGCAGTCAGTCTTGCAATTGATCTGAAGAAGCCTCTGATTGAAGATAGCGTTGCTGTCTGCCTGTGATTTGATTATTTTCTGAGGTCTACTTTTCTCCTCATCTAATGTGTAGCTTTTCTTTTATTATGGATTCCATTTTATTTGGTAAATTTTTGTTTTGGAAATTTTGGATTTTCCACACTGCTAGCATGACATGACATGCTAGCAGCTCAATAGCTGGGCAGTGGTGACTATACTCTATAGCAGGGGTGGGCAATCCTGGTTCTCGAGGGCCGGTGTCCTGCAACTCTTAGATATCTCCCTGGTCCAACGCACTTGAATCCAACAGCTGAATCACCTCCTAAGAACAGTCAAGTTCTCCAGAGTCCTGCTAATGACCTCATTATTTGACTCAGGTGTGTTGAAGTAGAGATACATCTAAATGTTGCAGGAGACCGGCCCTCGAGGCCTGGAGTTGCCCACCCCTGCTCTATAGTAATATGTCCTGGCAGACTCCATCAGTTGCTGGCAAGCACTGCTAATCCACCTCATTTGCTTCTGACGCTTCTCTTTACATCTGTCTGGCTGTATGGTTAGAAAGTCGGGCAGAGAGACGATGAAGTCAGGATATGATCCGTGCCCGTAATGATAGATGGAAGACATAGTTTGAACTTCCTCCTTCTTTCTCTGCATCCATGTAGCCGCATTTTTACCTCCTCTGGGATTAGGGCAAGGGTTAGGTGTTATTTGAGCTTTTGAGATGCTAGTCAGCTGCTCACCTCATTGTCACAGTTACACTTTATAACACTACCCAAAAAAAGATCAAATCAGAAACAACTAAGAGATGAGTGGCTCAATTCTAAAGAAAGGAAAAGAAAAGAAAAGAAAAACAAAAGTAAAGGGGAAAGGAAAGGAAGAGAAAAAAAAAGGAATGGAAAGGAAAAATGCAGCCTTCAACTAAACTATGCAAACATTCATAAGCCTTCATGATGAAGCAGTGGGAGTCAGAGAGCTGGTTCTTCTCTCATTGTCATGCCTCAGAAACTTTGTATAAAGAGATGAGATCAAATCTTTCGTTTCATATGCCATCAACAAAGGTACAACAGGTGTGTCTGCTAGTGGAGGAGACGCATGGACCAAGCAACACAATCTGATGTAAGGATGCTATGTCAAATGTGCAACCATCAACAAATCTGGCATTTATGGAAAAGAAGAAAGCAACTGTTGGGGAAAAGCCACAAGAAAATCCATTTAATCAAAGCTATGTAGGGTCCAGATGTATCCATAATTTAGGTTTATAATCAATATGCAATATGTGTTAGAATGGCTCAATCAAAGTGCAGTTAGAATCGCTCACAAAACTTCATAACTAATGTTAGTAACTTAGATTTAGAGAATTTAAAAAAATAAACCACGTATCATTTTCCTTTGTCTTCACAGTTATTGTTTTGTTCACCTTTTCATGGCACTGTAGCAGTCACACATTAGCCAGAGATCGAGGGCGATACTCACATAGGATTTGATCGCCGGCCACGGTTCCCCTTCTTGCCAATGACCGGTGTGCCAAAGTGCTCAGGGTTGGTGAGAGGGAGTCTGTCGAGTGTCTGCAGACGAAACAAAGCACAACAAAGAGCCTCAGCTGCATTTTTAATCAATTAAAATCCAACAAAGCGTTCACTGACATGATATGAAATCTTTTTTAAAGGACTTCAAGAACTTAGAAATGGATTTATTCAGCAATGGAGATTAAAAAAAATCTTTAAGCAATAATCTTTAGTTAAAATGTGAAAAAGAGAACATGGTTTCATTTGTTAAGCTTTCTCAATGAAGCAAGAAAATGAGGCAGCTATTAAACCCAAGGCCAGCGCGCTACTCGCCTCGCTTTCTGCAAAGTGACGCGCTCCTTTCAGGCAGAGAGAAGAACGCCGCAGAGTCTTCTCGTCGCCGTCGTCAAAAACTGCAAAAACAAAATCATTAGGCTGGTGCTAGAAGAACAGAACTCCATCAACACGAGTAGACACAAATATATTCCCGATGTCTGCATAATGAAAACAAGTCCGCTCTCAGCTGCTGGAGAGGCTCATCAATTCCTTGAAAGAACCATTGACGTCACGGAGAGGAAACATTTGAGGAGGCTACACGAGCGACAGTCAGTGAATGAAAATTATTAATCTGGGTTGAGGATGTTTTCACTACAGTGAAATCCCTCTGGGTGCATTTCAGTGACAACAAGAAGCTGCGAAACTTCTGATCAAAGCAGCAGTAGAAACACACTGCAACTGTGTACTCACAGGTATAGATTTTCACTAAAGGGAGCAGATTAAACTTGAGTAAACTTGCAGTTTACAGCTTTTCTCAAATATTCTGGGTGAGTAGATACTTTATCTTTGGGAACATTTGTGGCTGACATATTCTTTTGAATATTTTTTTAATAATACCATACATAAGCACACTTAAAGTAAATAATATAACACTAATATAAGGGGATTCAGATGTTTTAACATCTGAATCCCCTTACAGTTTCCATAAAAAGTATTCACCCCTTTTTCATTACTTGAACAAATCAATAAAGAAGACAATTTGCTTTTTTTGAAAAAAAAAAAATCATGAAAATAGCGAAATAAAAACTGACTTCTACAAAATAGTCATGATTAAATAAATATTCACTCCTTCCCTTAGTCAAAAAAAAATCCCAATTTTGCTGATCATGACAGATTTGTAAAAGCAGCAGAAAGGATAAAACACCCCAGGGTGTGAATACTTTTTATAGCCACTGTAAAAATGCCCAGATAGAAAAATGGCTTCAGTTTATTGAAAGGATCTAGAGGGCAAAAAAAGCTATATTTGCAGAGTTTCTATGTTACTCAAGCACCAAAATAGTGACGACTAACATGTTAAACTCAAACTGAGATGTGCTTAAAACAATTTGCTTTTCTTCACATTTAACCAGGCCTGGAAAATTCTAAACACAAAAGCTGATACTTTTCCACACTTTTCAACTGGAAACTTGTTGGTACTTTGAGTCTTTTTAGCAAATATTTCTTTTACACGTTAGTTGGCACAGATTTTCAGGTTGAGAGTGGTTCCTCTTTGACTTACCAACCGTATAAATACTGGCATCAGTCAGCTTATTAATGGTGGCCTCTTGGTAAACGCCGTCCTGATTCTTCACTTCAACAACAGCACCCACCTGTTCCACAGACACACAGCTGTTATTACCATGCTGCAAATCATAATTATTATCTGATCATAAATCTAATGACATGTTATTTGTACATAGTGAGACAATCACACAGAAAGCAATAGAAACTAAAGTGACTGAGATCAAATTAAAATGCTAATGTTCAGTGTGAATTTTTAAAAGGGGGTGGTATTTAGGAGAAAGCGAAGGAGTAAATCTACTTAGTAGATTCGATAAAATGGGTTTAATAATAAACATTGAAGCCGAAAAAGAAAATAAAAAAGGTACATAATGCACTAGTTTTGCTCATATTTCAAGCTTCACCTTCAGAGGTCCTTTGATGTTTTCATCGTGGACCTCAGCTGTAGACAGATCAGGCTTAAAGGTCACCTGGGGGAGGCAGGAGGCAAAAAGAGAATTAGTAATGAGAATAATTACCTGGCCAGGTTATTTTACAATATGTGAATGAAGTGTAGACGTCTGCTTTGTGAAGGGGGATATGAGAGGAACACTGGCCAGAATCCACCCCCTCCTAAACCCATTCCTCCCTCCTTAGGTCTGTCTGCTGCCCTAAATGAGCCACAGTGGTAATGCCACTTTCTAAGTGAGCTAGCGGAGTGGCTGTGTGACAGAAAAGAAAAGGCCGGCTACACTAACTTGCTAAAATATTCACACCCCTTTACTCATTTTGGAAGCAGAAACTTTAATCCGCTTTATTGGGATTTTATGTGATGGACCAACAAGACGAGAACCTCTCTAATGAATGAATAAGCTTTGATTTACCCCTTCAGTTGTTGCTCTGGCTGTTTGCTTACAGACGTTATCCTGCTGGATACTTAAGCTCTGCCCTGTCTCATAACTTTTGCAGCTTCTGAAAGGTTTGAAGTGACCCAAATATTCCCCACAATCATTTAAATCAATTTTAACCATACTCCCTAAAAGCATCCCCACAGCATTATACTGCCACCGGCATGGTTTCCAGAGGGGATGGTGTGTCTCGAGTTATTCCCGATGTTAATTCAGTATTGTTATACTTACTAACTAGGTGACTTTTATAGGTAAACAATTGGACTGAATTTTATTTACTGTGATCCCACTAAAACTTTGGTAAACTTAGATGCAAGTCACACTTTCAGATTTTGATTTATTGTTTTGATAAGTTTTCAATTATTGATGTTAAATTAAAAACTAAATAAAAATGTTATTTTTACATAATCAAGTGTGATTAAATCCAGTTACTTTGTGAAGTTTGGCGATATAAAGTCATATGAATCACACTTCTTTCATGTTTTACAAGAAGAATATTTATGTTTGTGGCACTATGAATCATGTGCCAGGGAGTTACAGTGATAAAGTTTGTTAAAAATAATTTTTTATCATAATTTCTACTGTTATCACAATAATACTGCAAAAATATTGCAATGAAATTTGATGTCCAGCCCTAACTGTGATTGCAACAGAGCTAAAATTGAAAAGTTTAACTATTACAAGGCCCTATGTTTACAGTGACTTATTTTATACGCATTGAATGTGTTAACAGTAGCCAGAAACAAAGAATTTGCTTTTTTTTTTTTTTTTTTCCTCGCCTGTACATGTGATTTTCCAAGAAGATCTTAAAAATTCATTTTTCTGAGAATGTGCACATAAAATGACATTATTTTGACGGTCTAATTAAATTAGCTTTTTTTTAAAAAAAAAATCCAACTCAATTTAGAATCAATGGCACGCGTGAGGGGGTGAACAAAATGTTAAATAGCCGCTATCAGAAAGAACTCCAGCAGGTAAGCTTCAGGCAATGACATGGAGTCAGTTTCAAATAATCCAGCAGCACGAAAAAAGCTATCGAAATTTCACTTTGAAGGCAGAATCAAGGCAAAGAAATATGTACTAAATTGTAAGGTCAAGAAAAAATAAGAGGAAAGAAATGAAAAGCTTACAAAAGCTTACTTACTTTTCCAAGAAAATGACATTTTAGCACAGCAAAAATAAAGAAATTCCTTTTTTAACAAGGAGCCGCGGGATGCTTTTCACTCTAAAGGCAAAGAGAAGAAGCTGTGGTCCAAAACCGCAGCTAGACAACATCAATAACATCTCACCACACTGACATACCGGTACCTAACATATGATGGTTGATGCAGAGGGAGCTGAGCAGCCACTTAAACCCCATAAAGACATAGCATTAGTTCATAAAGTATATGACATGAAAAATATTTATCCCTGCCTCACTTTTATCACAGCCCAAACTTACTCCAGTTGTTTTTCTTGCTTCCTGATTTCCATGATTTTTGCGTCCTGTAATTTGATGCAACAGGTAGTCTATATCAATATTAGTGACCTGGTCATTTTTTAAGAAGCAGAAACTGACTTTCTCTGGATGAATCATCACATGGAGGAGAGACTCATATAGCACAACATACAGGTTTAATACATATATTAATGCCCTCATTTAATGCTTCTCCTCAATGAAATTATCAGAGTTCCCAGTCCCATCTATAAATGCATACAGAGAGACAGAGAAAGCTTTATAACATAGCAATATTTCTACGGAAATTAAATTTTTATGCTATAATAAACATTCTGAGAAGTCACTATGATTTTCTGAATGTTATAATTTATAGTTTTTAAAGAGTATCTGGCAGTGTTGTAGTCAAGACCACCTAACCAGAGACTAAGACAAGACCAAGAGCAGAGTGTACTGAGACCGAGACAAGACCAATAATGTTAGGGTCCGAGACCAAGACAAGACCAAGACCGAGGGAAGTTGTGACCGAGTCAAGACCAAGACCAGGGTCCCGCGTTACATGACACAATAAAATGTGAAATATGATCAAAATTGCTAATGAAGGGGCGTGCTGTGATGGCGCAGGGGGTTAGCATGCCCCACGTTTGGAGACCTTAGTCCTCGATGCGGACGTTGCGGGTTCCGGCGACCTTTGCCACATGTCTTCCCCCCTCTCCTTGCCCTCTTTCCAGCCAGCCTACTGTCGCAAAAAATACGAGCCACTAGCACCACAAAAACTCTTTGGAGAAAAAAAAATGGGGGGAAAAAAAAAAAAAATTGCTAATCAAATGGATATGAAAGATTCACATTCCTATAAAAACACCTAGATAGGAAATACTAAGAGCTGAAATTAAGTTGAATAGTGTAATAGCATAATGGCGCTAAAAACAGAGTTGTGACAAGAAAAATTAGACTTGGTCCTATGCCATGTAACAAACAAATCTGCTGCATGATTATTGCATGCTAAAGAGATTCATGTGTTTTTTGTTTGGTAAATAAATTGTTTTGGCCCACTGTTCATTGTAATCTAAGACTGCATTAAGATAAAAATGCTAGTCAATGTACTTCTACAGTTTGTGAAAAAAAAACAGAAAAAGAAAAAAAAATCTAGACATGCCCCTCCTCACTTCATGTAACAGGCAGGATACAATTAAAAATAAAAAGAAAGAAAAGAAAAGAGTAGCCTAAAGGCAGGAAAGATAAAAAGCAAATGACACTGTTGACAACAAGGGCCTGAATGGTTCAGTTAACTGGAGGTATTTTGGCTACTTAAAGTTGGACAAAAAACACGTAGCACGACTATTGGGAAGAAGTCAGGGAATAACAGCAATCTGTTTAACCACCTGAACCAGTGACACCTGCTGGAACACGTAGAATGTAAAACGTCACAATCCCAGATGAGAACAAGTGTTAAACCCCTTGAGAAAACTTCCCCTGTACAGCGCAATATCTGATCCAGCACAGACTGACAGCACTGAGCCAGAACTCCCCTAACTGGAATTTGCTTTTTTGGTTTTTTTCAGAGCAAAGACAATGTTTATTTTATTTAAGTTTTGTTGCTGACATTTACACTGAGGACATAAACTGAAGTTGTTTATTTTGACTTTTTTTTTTTTCATGGTTTATTCTTTACATATACATATATATACACTGCTCAAAAAAATAAAGGGAACACTCAAATAACACATCCTAGATCTGAATGAATGAAACATTCTCATT
>CAEFZY010006000.1:0-24690 GCA_903066815.1 Brachyrhaphis roseni
TACCTACTGCCATCTAGTGATAAGGAAATTGCATGATTACGCCGCTAGTCACTTCTACAGCACAGACACTCGAAAACGGCATATTATTTGCAGATAATTAATTTGTTAGGTGAAATTGGATAATTTCCACGGCACACTTGACGATCACCCACGGCACACTAGTGTGCCGCGGCACAGTGGTTGAAAAACACTGCTTTAGAGTAATCAAATCTGAGGTGGCTGTGGAAGGAGGTAGATGAACTGTTTGTGTGCTGCTTTGGCCATTTGTTCTGAATGTCAATAATCTGTAAAAGCTCGACTTAGCTTTCTTATGAAGACCACAGAATTATATTTTGTTTTTTGAAGACTTCAGTATTAGTTTAATTTAACCAAATTAACTGAACCATTTATCCATTTACATTCAGTGGTCACTCTTATTTTAAACTTTTTTTTTTTTTTACCTCTTATGCCATCTTGCCTGATATGTCCCCCCACTCCAAATACACCTTTAAAAAAAAATTAAAAAAATCCATGCTTGATTATAGCATGACTTTATACAGGTACATCTCAAAAAGTTAGAATAATTTTAAAGATTTCAGTATTTTTATCTGTAAGATGCAATCATCAAAATTACAAGAAATAAGGCTTGAAATATTAGACTGTAATAAATGTTTCACTTTGTTAAATTAAAAAAGAGTTACTCATTCTGTAGATTTTTTTGACTATCATAATTTCTTTGAAATGGACCTGTATTTATTCTGTCACAACTATCATAAAGTTGTAAGAAAACTTCTTACAGTTTCTAAAAGTTGATCAAAACCAGCAAATTCAAATAATCTCCAGGTTTTACTGCCAACCCTGATTGATTTCCCACTAAATCCACAGAAAGTGGATCTTAGTTTACTTGGCTTTCAAACCTGTTCAAAAACACAGTCTCTTACATATAATTGATAGTGCTGGAAATGCTTAAGGTCGAGACTCGCCTATTTTTTAATGTCTAACTGAATTTTCTATGGAAATGTTCAGTAAAAGGTCATTAGCAGCACAAAAATCGCTACATTGCTCCATAAGCTTGCATGTTACTTTGTCGAACTTTGCAATAGGGAGTAAAACTTGTTCACTAAGGGACAAATCGTTTTTGGTGATGTGTTGTGATTTAATAAACAATTAAAATTGAAGCGTTTGGCCTTGATGACAATCATTACATTTGGATAGGAAATAGAAGAGCTGGCAGCAGCACTTTGTTTGGGTGTGTTGCTGCCAGGGGAATTGGTGCGCTTCGTAAAATATGAGCATGAGGAACATCAAGGCATCAGCCTTGAAGTCAAAAAAGTTGGACACAAATGGGCCTTCCAAACGGACAATTAGCCTTAGCATGCTGTCAAATTAGCCACAAAGTTGCGTTACGGACAACAAAATGAATGTTTTGATGTGGCCTTTACTGAGATCTAATCTCAGTTTGATAGAAAATCCGTGACCAGGTCTTAATAGGGGTGTGTGTGTGTGTGTGTGTGTGTGTGAGGAGGCGGACAACAAACCTGACCCAGTTACTCCAGTTCTGTCAGGAGGAATGGGCCAGAATTGCAGCAAACTATTGAAGGTCAATAAGAAAAGGTAAGCAAACTGAATTTTGATCAAGTTAATTAGAATTTCACAATTTCACCAAAGAATTTATCAATGCTAGCTGATCTATAACAGGATAAGTTTATTTTGATGTAATGTCAGACAGTGAGGAAAATGTTTACATATTTAGTTTTAGGCATATGTAATAAACATCTTGAATAGCCCTCTTATTGAACTGCATATATTTTTTGTTAAGTGGTCATACAACTTATGGACATATTAAGTCAACGTTTTGAATCTCCCACTGTGAACTCCCATCCCCACTAGGATGAAGGGAATTGAAGTCAAGCAGCTGGAACGACGTTCCGGCACGATGAGCACGCCGTTTCAAAATAAAACATTTAAGGAATTCCAGCTTTCCACCAACCCTGCTTTTGATGGACGACCAAAAGCGGCTCTTGTCACGCAGTTACTTCTGTGACTTAAACATGTTGCTCCTATTCTCCAATTCTTTCACTTCATTCATTCCACTGCCATCTGAACACTCCCCTTTTGTCCGTTTGGCACCTAGGTGGTTAACATCTGGAACATCTGGATCCAGCTTTTGGTCACATGACCAGCGGGGGAGAAGATCCCAAAGCCTTTTGCGCTGGGTGGTGAGTCCGCTTAACAAACTCCAAAAGTGAAGTCAAAACATGTCGCTGCTCTCCACGATCACCCTTTTCTTGTTGCCATGGATTCCAGGTATGAGTGCTGAGGTCAGAAAGTGATCCAAAAAAAAAAAAAAATACAAAGCATTTTCAGCTGTTGATGGAGTTTAACACAAAGGATGATTAATGCCTCTGCTGTTGCCTCCTCACTTTGTTATTGTGCACTTAGCAAACACTAGCGCTTTGTCATAAGATACTCTTTGCGCTTCGCTTCACTTTATCATTTTATTCCATTTCTACATTAATCATTTGAGGGGGAGACTGGCTTGAAAGCTGTTGAAGCTGCTGTTTTCTGCTGGAAGGCACCGAGAGATTTAATGTTTTTCTAAGTCTCGCAAGCTCTCACAGTGTTTGGCTGCAGGCAGTGGGTATGTTTGAGGTTGGTTTTGTTAGCCCTTTAATCCTGTGAATTACAGGAAGGATAATCCGTTTTCAGAATAACACGTAAAGGGAAGTTTAAAGAAAAAAAAAGAAGGAACAAACTCCCGTGCCACAAAGGAAACCCTTATAACAAATACGGTCGAGGCCACTTTCCCTATTCTATGCAGCAGATTAAAAAAAAAAAAAGTCCTCAAGAAATAACTTTCCTGTTCCAGCTGAACCTTTTCTGAAGATTAAACTTGCGCTCTGCATTCATCACATCCCCTTTCTGTCAGCCTTTCTCTGCAAGGTCACCACGGAGGAAGAGTTTGCCGTCCTGGAGGGGGGCTCCCTCACCATCCCCTGCCACTACGAGCCCCAGTACGCCAGCTATGTCAAATACTGGTGCCAGGGGAGGACCAGGGAGTTCTGCACGTCGCTGGCTCGAACCGACGACCACCACCTGGTCGATCCGGCCGAGAAGAAAGCGAGCATTTTCGACGACCCGGTCCAGCTGGTGTTCACCGTGACCATGAGGGACCTGAAGGAGGGCGAGTCGGGGTGGTACATATGCGGCGTGGAGATTGGCGGCGTGTGGGAAGCCGACGACACCGCTTTTACAAGCGTCAAAGTGGTTCACGGTGAGCAGTGGAGGGATTTTCAGCCTGTGGCCACAACCTGAATCGGCTTTTTGAAGCACAAAAACGGGACGCTTAATTTATTTCAGTAATTCAGTTCAAAATGGGGAACTTGTGTTTATAAATTAAGCACGGCAAGAGCGACATAATTCATGTTTCTCTTAATTTTAATGACTCACAGTGAATAATAATAATAAAAATAAAAAAACCCAGGTGCTCAACAAATGTAAGGTTATATAAAGCGAATCAAACTGAAATAAATATGTACGCTAATTACTAAATGTAGACATGTCATAGCAAACGTAAGCATGAGGTGGATTGACATTTGTCTGGTAGACAGACACTGACACCCTCCACAAAAACCAACTGCTAATATAGATTTTTCTTTTTATATGCTATAAGAAAACATATAAATAGAAAATTGAGTGAAAGGAAAGAATCCCTGGTGGACTGTTGTCAAAAATGTACCTTAAACACCCTCTGGTCTCCTTTCAACCAAGGAGGCATGTATGTTCCATGAATGCTGGTTGATGCATATTTTACACATATTACAAATTTAACTGGAAACACTTTGCTGCTATTCTGCAGATGTAGTCATGCCCAGATATGCCTAAATTTGCGAACTAATTATAAATATATAAAGCTATAACTAATGCTTGTATGTTAAACGCACAATTTATATTATATACTACTGCTTCAAAGCAAACTACATACATGTATAATCTTTTATATCCGTACATAAAATAATATACAAAGGGTTTGAGCACCAGGACCGAAGAGGACTGAGTATTTTAAGGCGGAAATAAATGTTGCGTTTCATTTGGAGTTTGGACGACGAGTGCAGAGGCACATAATCCGTCTTGCTTGAAGTCCAGTGGAAAGTTTCCACAGTCAGTGATGATTTGTGGAGCCACCTAATTCTGCCTGTGTTGGTCCACTGTGTTTTATCAAGTCCCAATCAGCACAGACATCTACCAGGACATTTGAGATCACATTTGGCCTCCTTCTGCCAAGAAGCTTTATGGGGATATTGATTTAATCTTCCAGCAGGTCTTGGCACTGGCTCACACTGCGAAGAATACCAAACACCCGCTTAATGACTATGGCAACACCGTGTTAGATTGGTGAGCAAACTGGTTTGGCTTGAATTCTCTAGAAAGTCTATTGTCAAGAGAAAGACTGTAGACACCAGATCGAACAATGAAGACGGCCTGAAGGCAACTATCAAAGCAACCTGTGCTCCAGAGCTACAGGCCAATTGCTCACAAGCCAGGCTGATGCAGTCATTCACGCGAAAGGAGCTCGGACCAAGTATTGACTGCATATACTGTACAGTATATAGAAATTTTTTTGATTTGGAAAATTACATTTAATTGGTCTTACGTAATAATTCAAAACTATTGCAGGCCACATTTTGGGTTTTCATTAGTTATAAGCCATAATATAAGCATCAAATAAACATTTAAAACATACGATTAAGACCACACGGCATACAAGTCTGACCTGTTGAACCAAATTACTGAAATAAATCAGCTGCTTTTTTGTTTTTTTAGTAGTACTATTGTTATTTTTATTCTTGTTACTAATGTAATCCAACTAAGGGTGCTTTATTTTTATGTATGTAGTTTTTCGTCTCTATGCTTTTTTTCCCATTTATGAACCATATCAATTAAGACACTCCATACTGTGACTACCTAAAGGACTCCTCTTGTGATCTTTTTTCACACATTTTCTTTTTGTTTCTGTTCACCATGTCTTAATGCCTTTATTTGACTTTAAACAGACTTTTCTATCCTATACTAATTTATTTAGACACCTGTATTAACGACACACTGTCCTGATGATTTCTGCAGGCATGGCAGCCGTGAACAACAGGATGAGTGGAGCAGAGGGAAGCGCCGTCACAATCGAATGCCTCTACAGTGAGAGATACAGGCATTTGACTTTTTCTTTTGTTCCAAATACCATCGGGCTGATTTCATACGAGACCAACTTGCTTAAAGCACCGCCGATAACATTGCGCATTCGCATTTGACGACCAGAAATCTCTTCACTCGTGTGAGAGCACACGGTGGAAGATG
Source organism: Brachyrhaphis roseni (assembly GCA_903066815.1). NCBI lineage: Eukaryota > Metazoa > Chordata > Actinopteri > Cyprinodontiformes > Poeciliidae > Brachyrhaphis > Brachyrhaphis roseni. Next base: position 5,332 of record CAEFZY010006000.1, read on the forward strand.
AGCTTTCGGTGACTCCCCTGTGTCTGCCTGCCAACAGAGGAAGCGAGAAGAAGTGGTGTCGGAGTGGCGACTGGAGATCCTGCCTGTCGACAGGTTCTGACGGGAGCTATGAAGACTCCTCTGTGGCCATCAGAGATGACAGAACTGGGGCTTTCACTGTAACCTTCAAGAAACTGCAGACGAAAGACACGGCGTGGTACTGGTGCTCTGCGGGGCAGCAGAAGACAGCCGTGCATGTGCTGGTCACACCTCAACCCACCACCGGTAGGCAGGCGGTCAAAAAAAAAACCCTACATCTGCTTTCCTTGGAAATCACTGCGTTTAATGCATATTTCGGCATATGCATATGATAAATTGTGAGCCAGAGAAGCTTTCGTTGCAGTGCTTCTCTAAATTATTAATAAGCCTGGAACTTTTTCCACATTTTGCCACAAGTATGGCTACAAATGTTACTGTACGTCGTTGTGATTCTGTGGTGCACACACAGAAAGTGGCGCAATGTGGTGAAAGGGAGGGAAAAAAAATATTTTACAAAATTCTTCTTGCAGAAGATCTAATCTGAAAAAGTGTAATTAAATTTCAGTGTAATTACAGTTTTTTTTCTGTTTTTTTTCCTGTGAAGGCCTCAGGGATTTGTTAGAGAACATTAACTAACAAGCAGCGTAACAAACACAAAGGAACGGAGCAAATAGGTCAGGGAGACAGTTGTGAACGATTTTGAGGCATGCTATTGCTTTGAACAATATCAATAGCATGCAAGGTGTCATCTGAAAATACACTATGGCACAAATGCGTGACCAACCAGCCTGTCGTTTTTGCCTGTCCACCAAAACCGACAGGCTGGACTACTCTTCTGGTTTGCATCCAAAATGCTATATACCACCCATGCTCGGTTCCCTGAACATGCCATCAACCTGCCGGTGTGCTTTTCTTCAGCAGGAAAAGGTTGGAAGATAGACAGAGTTGATGGCAAAATGGCAAAACTAAGCACAGAGCAACGCAGGAAAACAGCCGGTTTCAGGCTGCAGGGCCACAAACATAAACATAAAGCCAGGCCTGTAAGTCCGGGGCTACATCCAACTGGTAATCTGTGGCAAGTCTTTAAAACTGATCCTCACGGACATTCTCCATCCAGTCTGGCTGAGCTCAAGCTAATTTGCTTAGAACAATGAACAAGAACTTCAGTTTGTGAATGTGGAAGATGACAGAAAGATGCCAGAGACGAATCCCAAAATAAGTGAAACAGTAATTGGAGTTAAGGGTGCTTCAATCAACAACTCAGGGAAACGGACACCTTCCTTTTCGCATTTTTGTTGGCAAAAAGTGTTGAAGGCCATCTTACCTTTTCCTTCCACTTTGTGGTTCTCCTCAACATAGAATCTATCACTTAAAATTCTAGTAAAATTAATTGATGTTGGCGCTAATAATGTGACACGTTGTTAAAATGTTATATGCTGTATTTAAGTGGTCTTAGTAATCACCTTAGAGTAAAAAAAAAAGCTAAAACCATTAAAGAAAGTAAATGGAAGGAATGGCTTTATGGGTAGCTATCTAGTTTACTCAAATCTACGTGAATATAATACTAAATCTCTAGCGACATTATAATTTTTCTGACTTTAATTCCAATTTTTACTCTTGATGATAAAACTGAGCCGTTTAATAAAAAGGTTTCATTCTTACTGTGCTCTTCCATGGAAAATCTCATTGATGTATTCAAAATATGTAATGTGCAGACTTCCACAGATCACTGCATTACACAGCAATAGTATTTTCATGAAAACTGAAAAAAGCACAAACAAAGCTTAATTCATGTCTTTAATAGTTTGAAGCACAAACGTTCTTTCCCAGACTAAAGAAAGGCTAAATAAGAGTCTACCCCGAGGCCTTCGTATTGTCTAGCGAGTATTTGCTGCTGAAAGGAAGAAAATGAAAAACGCTTAGCTGTCATGCTTGGCTCAGGTTTTGCGTTTGTCAAGTTTGAACTGTTCTGTTCTTGCAATCAATGAATCCTTTTAGCTCTCGAGCTGCTAAAGTGAAGCCGTGCAGCTAGCCTGCTCTGTTGGATAGATTTTTTACATGTTGCTTCTGAGGTCTTTAAAAGTCACCCATTTATTGCCGTTTTATTGTATTTGAGAACAGGACAGCTTACAGGAGAGAACAAAAGTGGATCTGCTGCAGAGTTGTTGTCAAAACCTTTACGAGGAGAAAACGGGGATCGCAAAGACTAAGCCAGACGATGCGCTCAAGCTTGCGGGCCTTTTTGTAGTTTCTCTGCCATATTTATAAAGTCAAAGTTCACAGACAAAAACTCTCAGAAGTTCTAATAAATAGTTTATACCAACAATATTATCTACATTTCTTTTGTGCGGGAGCCATACTGGACAAGTCTGAGTTACTGGGAAACCTTTGATTTTCGCAGTCAGAATTCCAACTCAGGAGACCTTTTTATTTTATAACCAGCAGTGGTTTGAATTAGACCCGCTAGCGCAAAGGTAATGCATCTCGAAAGTCAGATTAGAGAGATAAAGGTAAGGATAATGCGTTGTTCTCGCTTGTTGAAAGTTTTATTAGGGTGGTCCCAGATGCAGTTCCTCGCCCCAGGCCGTTTGCTGCACGCACCCTCCCCCCCTTTCTCTCTCTCTTTCTCCACTCTTCTTCCTGTCCATCCACTGTTCATTAAAGACCACAAGCGGGACAGAAACCTTTAAAAATAATGAGGAGAAAATAATTCACTTGAACTTCTTATTATTTTTGGAATTGTTGCTACTAATGTCCATTTTGTAGCCATTAAAATGCAAAGAAGCTGCTCTTAGCATCAATATGTCATCATGCTGTGGAGCAGGAGCATCTGCTGCAGCGTATGGATTTTTTCATATCACCTGTCAAGAATATTGATGCCATACATCGAGTTTCTATTGCGCAATAAACTCCCTTGCGCTTGGCACGCTACTTCAATTTTTCTTTTTCAATTTCTTATCTTTTTTTGTACCTGAAATATATCCGTCTAATGCCGTATTGTCTCTTGCAGCTTCACCGGTGTCGAGCCAGTTCTTTCCAGACCTGCCTCCAGCCAAACCCATCACTAGGGAGACCTGGAGCAGCCACAGGTAGAAGCTTAGTGTCGCTGATTTGTGCTGCGCCTTCAGTTTCAGAATCAACATGGATTGCCTCAGCAGGCTGTGTATCAGATTTTTGTTGTTGTTTTTTTTTAGTCCCATGTTGGCATCTGTGGTGGTCTGTTCATCTGTCGTTTTCCTGGCCGTCGTGGCCATATTGGCTGTAAAGTTCTGGAGGCTGCACAGTAAGGCAACTCGTTTCCTTAAATGCAATTCCGATGCAACTGCGCGACGATTTCATCGACCGCAGCGAACAAAGTCAGAAAATTTGGTAATTATTGCTTAAAACACTCTCGCTGTTCACTTCCAGAGAGCGCCCGGGTTCCAAGAGACGTCGAGGAGATGAGGGCGAAATTCAGCGTAAGCTCCTTTTAAACAGGGTTCTCCCTGCTGATACAAAAAAAACCCAGTTTTGTGCATGTGATTTATAGAATATTGTTTTGTGACGTCTCCTACAGGGCTGCTCAAGAGAAACAGGTGACTTTCAAAACGCGGCAGTACTTTTCCTTAACAAGGATTCCCAAGATGTGCATGTGTACTGATGTCCGATGTTCTGCAACTTTTGTTGTTACTTTCACAAACTGAATGTAATGTTGTTGTTTTTTTTTATTTCCTTCCACTTGTCAGAGCATGCACCCTCGATGTCATTGTTTTTCCTTTTGCACTGTGCACCACAGAACACGTTCATCATGTGCCGCTTTCTACAGTTCAGCTTTTATAAATTTGCACCGCTTTCATACATATTCTCCCAAAAAACCCGGATGATGTTCACATTTGGTTCAAATCTGCCTTTCGTACTCAACAAATTACTCATCTATGCAATCAACTCTGTCTGAAACTGATTCAGGAAGTTCAGAGGGTAATTTAATAATTGTATTACCATTTTTTTTTTAGCTTATTTAAGGGGAATCTTGTGATCATAATGGCCAACTTTACAAACAGTGGGAAAAAAAAAACAACCTGTGTTTGCTTTACAGCAGCAAGGTTTTTTAGGTGATGATAAGCATATTTTGCATGTTTTCTCCAATGTTCGTAGTATTAACTGTGCATTGAATATTGCTGGTTACAAATTGATCAGCCCCCCACCCCCGTTTTCCTTCTGTACCAACTTTATTATCAAGCTAAAAGCAAAAAGGAAGGGCTGACAGCAGGAGGGGAGGGGAGCGGCAAGAGTTAGCCCAGTCCATTACACAGAATTTCTTTTGCATCATGCAGACGACCTGGAGTGTGTGAGATTTTTATTTAATGAGGCCGTGCCTGCAGGATGCATAATGCTGCCAGGTCAGCCCCCCTAGCACAGCTCTGCAGCTCGAGCCTTTTGTTCCACCCGGGATGATCTCGTTTCATATTATTACCAGGTTTGTTTAGCGTACACGTATCTGGACGCTTCATCGACCCAATGGTGTTTTTTTCTTTTTCTACCCAATTCAACCCTATAATTTTATATACTGCATCATTTATCAGCAGGGAGCTGGTTGGTGTTTTAGAGCTCCCCCCACCTCCTTCCTCATGTAAAATATATATTTTGCTAAATAAAAATGTGCATATTTGCTGTTAGAGTGTTTTTGTCATTCAGCTCCACGTATTGAACACAGGAAGGCGATCATATTTCAACAGAAAGAGGCAAGCATGAAAATAAACTAATAAACCAATAAACACTGCAAAGACTGTTTTTTTCCTACTGTTTTAACATTGCATCCTAATTAAATGGACAAATGGCACCAGTTAAGATGCTGGGGAAGTTAATGAATCCTTAGACTCTGATGACAAATGGCCGAATGCAGAGTTTAGTTTTTATCTTAATATGAGGAAGTTCTGAGCCCGTGTCGCTGCTGAAGAAAAAAATTAAAAAACACTTAAAAGGAATATCTTTTTTAAACCGAAGGGAATGAGTCGAGGCCATTTTGTCTTGTTGTCGTTAACAAGAAAGCAAGAATTCATTCAATAAAAAAAACAACAAAAAAACATAAGTAGCACGACCAATTAGACAAACGCAGGAACGGCGAAAATAGTAGCAGATAATGGGGGAAAGTTCCCTTGAGACGGACTCATTTTCAGGAGGAAGGACAAAAAATAATAAAAAGAAAAAATGCATCCAAGCTACAAAAAGAGAAAAGAATCCTCCCTCCTTTTCATGCTTGAAGTGCCTCGTTCTCATTACCAACCGCAAACAACATGTTGGAATAGTAAATTGAACAGGCTAATGAGATTGTCAAAGGAGCCGCGGAGCGAAGGCTGCACTCCATCCTGACCAACGTAAATCAATATTTAGCTCCTCTTTGGAAAAAATAAATAATAAAAAAACAAATGCAAATAATAAATATTGTTTGACGGCGCGTGCATGGACATTGCCTTGAAGAAGCATTCATATCTGTTGGACCTGTGCATAATTTGCCATGTGACAACCGGAAGCTTTGATAGAACATATAAGGAAGTGATTAGCTGTTAAGGAGAAACGTAGGCTGTATGGCTTTCAAACTTACTTAAAAACATCATCCCAAGAACATGACACTGTATATTTATACTCAAGTCTCCTGGCTTAGTACTTGGTAGTCAGGAATCTAGCAGCTCAGTTAGTTAAACCTTTATTTAACCAGGCGAAAGATTAAGAACAATTTCTTATTTACAGCATTAGCTTGAAAGCTAAACGGGAAGCTAGGGGAAGAGGACAACATACAGTGAGCAGTGGGTTCAGTCTGCTAGTTGTCCTTTAGTTTGTGTTTAAAAGCAGGAAATTAAATCTAACTATCAAGATGAAGTGCATTTTGGTCAAAGCTTCGAATCAGTAAAGCACAAAAACAGAAACCCCCAGAAGACTTGCTTTTATGGGGTTTCATAGGATGAAAGTGTTTCTCGACTTTTGTAAAAGACAGATTGAATGACGGCTGCCTGCGGATCTTCATTTTCAAGTCTTGCTGCGGATTCTAATTTGGATTTAGGTCTGGACTTTAACTGGGCCATCCTATAACATGACAATGCTTTGAATGAATCTATTGGTTCTTGTTGTACAACTTTCTCCCTGACGTATTTATTGTACTCCTTGGTCTTCACGGTGCAGCTTGTTGACTAAGAATGATCTTTAACAAGTCTTCCCAGAACAAATCACACACAGGAGGACTGTCTTGTATTTAGAGGTAACAGAGTGAAGGGGGCTGAACACCTACATGTTTTTTTATTTGTGAAAAAGTGGAAAACATGCATCCTTTCCAAGGGATACAGATAGTCTTGCACAACCGTTGCGTACGTTCACACCGATGTCTGCTATTAATACAATGCAAGAAAAAAAAGAACATTTTTGATACTTTTTGTTTGTGAATAATTTGCTTTTCAGGCAAAAAACCCCCCCCCAAAACAAAACAAACAAACAAAAAGCTAAAGAAAACGCCGGGAAATCTCAGCTGACAATGTTCAGAGTCGGCCAACAACAACAATACAGCACCAGGCTGTTTATGCAGAGCTCTTGTGCATCTGTCAGAACAAAGGTGAGCCAGGCCTTGTGCTGCTGCTGCGGCCACCTGAGGGATTCTGGGGAGCTTCAAGAGTTCAGCAAATAAGGCGCGCTGGGAATCCTGCGACTATATGTTCAGATGAATGTTACAGAGGCCGAGTCAGGTCACTTGTCTCTCACTCGCAACTTGGGCTGATTTTGCTACATAACGTCGGGCGAAGCACCAGGATTTAATTAGAACCACACGGTTCAGTAACAGAGGAGCTAAATCTGACTCACCCCCTGAAATGGGAGCTGGAGCTGTGCGTTGTTTTGTACAGTATTTCTTATTGGAGGTTTTTGTCTGTATTTCAGTCAAGCCGTTCACTTTCGCCGCCTGTTTTTGTGATTGTGACTACATCGCAGGGTGCAGTCTCTCTCCTGAGTCATTAAAAGCGTGGTCGTTTTTTTAATAGGATTTGTCATTTTCAATTAAATTCAATTAATTGTTGCGCAGCTCATTGCAGTGTCACAATTTGGCTCCCACGGCTTTCTTTGAAACGTTCAGCGAATCGCACTGTCACATTCTCGAGTGTTCATGTGTCTCTATTGTAATTTGGGTTTAATTCTTCATCTCTTTCTCTCTCTCTCTCTCTCTGTTTCTCTCTCTCCCTCCCTCTCTCTCTCCATCGTGGTCTCCTCTCCTCTGCGTTAGAGAAGCTCCATCATTAATTTCGATGCCTCTTCAAGCCGCAGCGGTTCCGCCACTAGATGGAGGTCAACGCTGCGTGAAATGCGTTCCTCCCATCACGCGTTGTCGACGGCGGGTGCCCATTCGCGCACAAAAGGAGCGCTTCTTTTGTTTTCCCTATTCAAACGGGCACACAAAGCGGAAGAAAAGCAGGGAGGCTGTTGCTTCTCCCCACAGGGCCCTGCGAGGCAAACTGCAGCGCCTTAATATTCAAACACTCGTGTTTGTTTTCCATTCATTCCCAAGGAAAAAAACGCTCCACTTCGGGTTTATGTCCACATACATTATAAATTGCAGTGCGCTGTTTCAATGTGTTTTCTGCTTGTTTGGTATAATGCCCCGTCGGATAATAGGGACATCATTTTGAATTTCCAAAAGGCCAGGATGAAGGATAAAGACTTTTCTTTTTTTCTTTCCTTCCTTCCTTCTGTGCCACCATTACCATGAAGGCCAAGCATATGCACACAACAACAGAACCTCTTGTCCAAGTGGACGGAGCAACAAGATTTCCTCTTAGAAAACATAAAAATAACTTCATTGCCTAAGGAATCCAAATGAAGCATTTAAAGGAACACTTGGTTACAGCACCGGCATGTTTAAGTGATCTCAGTGCTTTTCATTCCTCAAGCGCGCTTTGAAAATGTACATTCACTTGCTCAAATGCTTTTCGGTTTATGTCGAAACTCGTTGGACGTCCGAACCGCTTGCAAAGCCCACAGAAACATCTGGACATATGGGGAAAGGGTTGGAAGAGGAAGTCAAGAGAAGCTTGAATGTACAGTCAAGCTGTACATAAAAAATTCCTGGGATTTTTTTTTTTATGAGATCAACACTCAGTAGTTCATGAATGGGAGGTGGAAGGAAAGGGGTTGTCGTTTTCTATTTTTTCTTTTTATACATGCTTGAAGTGCTGAACAGAGCGGCGTACCTCCTTATCCAGTCCTCCAACGCAAATACAGTTTCGAGGACTTTGTAGTGCGTCTCCATCCGACTTTACAAATCCAGTGAGTGGATTTTTCCCATTCATATTTTAAAATATGATTTTATTTTCAAGATGAAGTTCAGTCTGAATGGACGACTAGCATCTCTGAACAGCAGCGTTCGAATCTCGCCAAAGGTTCTCAGTTGGATTTACATTTGGAACCAGTGCAGACCATTGGAAACACATTTCCTCTGTAGCTCTGCATGGTTGAGGTGGCTCTCAACCAGGCAGGAAATTAAATACTCATATTAATTCCAATTCTTCAAAGAATTACTGTAGATAGTGGTGGCTGATTACTATCTATAGTACATATATCTTACATATTTAAGACTGTCAATACATCCTGATGCTCTCAGGATGTATTGACAGTCTTAAATATGTAAGATATGTATTTTATTTTATAAAAGTTACTGCAGTTTAAAAGACACAATCAATTTGTGGTTAAAAATCTTTATTAGGTGATTAATCGGTTAACAGCGTTTGTGATTGGAGTTGGTACAGGAAACATTTTTGTGGTTGGAGTTCTGTCTTTCACCGCTTAAATGGCTTTTTTCCACTACTGGTGCCATAAGAGCTTAAGCATCAAAATACTTGAAAATATGCTTAGATGAATATGTTGTGTGATGTTTAAACATATTTTATGCCTTTGTTGTACTGAAGAAACCTACTTCACAGTGGGTTTGTTTTATTTTCTCTAAGATATTTGCTGCATACAGATGATAGATTTATTGCTAAATCGACTGGTACATTTTAAAAGAGTTTTATCATCAGATACTGTATAAATAATTAAAGGAGTGTATATTGCCCGTTCCTCTGTATCGCTACTTTTTCCCGTGGGGATGCTGCGTTTAAGGTGCAGTTTTAGTTTTCCGCCACAGATTAACTTTGTTTTTATCAGACTTGAACACCTTCTGAATGTTTGCTGGTTTTAGGATAACATGTACACCAGTTTACTCGTGACTTTTTTCTGGTAATTTTTAAAATGATTTTTTACTTAAGGATAGATTGAAGTTGTGACTTGAACCTGTTGAAGAATCGCAGGAGTGTGAATACAAGGCACCGTGTCAGACTGTGGATCTCGCGCAGCTTCTTGTTTGGTAAAACTTTCTGCTGTTAAAATACTCCTGAAAAAAAGAGTCAACAAAATCCAGTTCCTGAATATTAATTGACCATTAGCACAAATGTATGACCACAAGGGAGCAAGGTGTGAGGCTGAACTTGAATGTTTCACAAAACTGAAGTACTACAAAAGCAAAATTTGTCCAAGGCTGATGCTTAAATGCTATAGATGCTGCAAGTCCCCCTCTTTCACATCTCCTTTAACAGCCCTATTGTGTCTAAAGGTGTTTTTTTTTTTGCCGTATAAAGCCGCTATCCCTCGAGGTTGTTAATTAAAACTTTCTGCAAGACCTGCATCACATTGAAATATAAAAGAGAGATCACATTATTCGACCAGTAGTGTCATTCAGGATTTGCAAAAATGTTTCCTGTGCCAAAAACCAACATTTTTTGTTTTTTTTATGCATTCCCACAAATTGGTTTCCTGTTTATTGTTTCTTTGTAAAAAAGCATTCAGTTTTGAATAAATGTTAAGTAATCCATCTGTCTCTACTATACCTGTGGAATACAGTTTCAAGTTTGCTGGGAGCCAGAACCGACGGGGGCATGGTATAAACCAAATAAGTCGTCGGTCCTTCAACACATGGGCAAATGAGAAATGCAACCAGGCACACACGTGTTCATGGCTGAAGGCAATTTAGAGACAGCAATTACTCTTAACATGCATGTTTTAAATAATGGCGGAAAACCAGAAGACCTCAGAACTCTCCTAAATGCCAGAGGGCAACAACTCTTGCACTTTATGCAAAACAAATCCCACCTTAGGCTCAAATGAAAGACCTTTGCTATCCGGTGATATGAATGGTAACTTTAATTCAAATATACCTAAAATGTAAAAACACGTTCTCTGTCTCAAATACACACACATCCTTGTACTTAGATGCAAACTGCGGAGTTTGTACAGAGGGTCTGCACCCTCGGCTTGTGGGAATTGTTTGGTTGCTGGAGGCATGGACTCTGTTGAAGTTACAAATTTTTACCCAATTGCTAACGTTGTTAGCCTGTGACATATGTAATGCGCATGTTCTACGCTATGAAGCTTACCTGACGGTGCCTTCACTTCGCCCAGTGTGAACAGAGAAACACAGGCCAAACAAGAAGGCTGTTGATGTTAATTCAATGTTTGGAAGCGTCACGGACAGAACGGCTTCGTTCACTTCCTCCGCTGCCATTGCTTGAACTACAGACCGTCTACAGATGTAGAATGGCGCAGACAGTCAACAGTGATTTGCTCTGTTGAAACTGAACCGGAGAAATCGTGTTCAGTGGGAGAAACCCTAGATGGAGAATGTGAAGGGAGATGAGAATATAGCAGAATAGCGTAGGAAGGAATTTGCCAGGCAGCTCAATACCGCAGTCCCCTCTGTACCAAACCTTACTCTTGACACAGTGCAGCCAGGCGAGTGCTGTTCCCCAGGCAACTGGCAAACCCTGACCGGTCATCTGGACGGCCAGATAGAGATGCCTGGTTCGTCCCTACAAAGAACACATGTCCTCCTCTCTGGAGTCCAGCGACAGAGTGCTTTACGATTTGCATGGCAGCAGGTGATGTAAGGCTCAGAGTGAAGCTGCACAGCCATGGGAATCATACCATGAACCTTTTGCACACTATATACTCCTGAGCTAATCTGAAGAAAGTAGGTGACCTCTGCAGACTCCACTCCATCGGTTTACGTGACCTACCATATGTGGCTGATCTGCTTTCACCCTGAAAACTTTAACAATAATAATAATACTTCTACGTGCAATATTTACCAGCAGCGTGGAAGGTTAAGGACTGGACACATTGCACATGTAGCATTTTATAATGGCCCCTATCCTGAGAACGATTACAAAACAGTCCGCATTTATGTGCTGGATTTCATTTCAGTGATTAAAATGTATCTACAATGATTTGGAGGAATAGTAAGCCTGTAATTTGTTTATTTATTTGGATTCTGTCTTCTTATTTAAAAATAGGATAGAAAATAATAGAAGAGAAATATCATTTATCGCCCCACAGTGGAAGCATACATATTCACACAAAGGTTAAATATATAAAAATAAGATAGGAGGCTTTACAGTAAGACCAAATTAAAAAACTGATGAAAAAATAATTATGTACAGTTTCTTAAAATAACACACTCAGATCAAAGGAAGTGTCCAACTGAGGGTAAGTTAAATAAAGAAAAATGCACAAGATGTGAACGCATATTTTTGGACAACATTACAAGCTGTGAAAACCAGCAGAGCAAACAACAGGGATGTAAACACTTATTGAGTTTGTTGGGATCATTTTCAGTATCCACGATGCCATTATGAATGTACGCAAAACTCTGTCAATACCCAAACTATTTCATTATTGCTGTCTTTTCATTAAATAAGAAACTCAAATAAAATCGCGCGTGGAAAAGTTTGTTCGTGTGATAAGTCATTAAAACACACGCCGCACCATCCTCCTCCTGACACTTGATGTCACCAATAGCAGCATCCGGTAGTTGTTGTTTCACAAAATACACGAAATTCTTCCTACTGCAAAAAAAACCCATTTTATTGAAAAGCATGAGCTTCTTCTAAGTTGCCGTGTTTCCATTAAGCGCATTTGTATTTGTAATTGTGTAGTTCTAAGGTCAAAGGAAACACAGCCAGTGATTTTAAAACCAGAGTTCTTCTGTCTTCCACCACCCGCATTGGATGGAGGGCTCATCCGAGCACAGAGCTTATTTAGCTGCTTTTTTCCCCCAAGACACAATTAAAATGACCTTTTCCAAACTTGACATGCACTCCTTACCATCCATTAATTGTTAAACCTGTTTACTCAGTGAGTGAAAATGAGGTCCAAATATCTAAAAGACTGTCTGTCCATTATAATACCATTAGCTATCAAATGCAAAGCTGTACTCTCGTTATAATTAAAACGTTTCTGCTTTATCCAGGTAACACGCTGCACAAAATGTAATTGGATATCTTGTCCTGCTCGCATAATAAAGCCCATGCTTGAGCTTGAGGGAATAAACTGCATTGAAAAAAAAAAGAAAAAAGAAGAAGAATCTTAATGGGTAATTCAATAAAAATGGTCTATTTGATAACCACTAAAGGCTGTGTAGTTCTGCTACTTGGCTTTTCTGTCTTGTATGAATTAAAGTAATATCCAATCTCACAGCATAATGTTAAATAAAATCAGTTTTCAATTCGTTTTGGCAGTGGGAGCCACACGAGGCATTTTTTAAATTTTATTTTATTTTTTTTTGCTCTTAACGAAACCAGGGAACCTATCTCACATCACACTAACACAGAGAGAAAAGATGTAGGGCCCAACAGGCAGAGAAACTTTTATGTTTATTCACACCCCAGTGCCCACGCATGTGAGAGCTGCAGATGTTTAGGATTAATGTTTAGCGTCACTCTGATTTTCCATGCATAAACATTTATTAGAGTTGTGGTCAGCACAGAAACAAACAAAAAAAAAAACCCACACAGCTTCACAATAATAGCAAGGATTTATTTTCTGACCTCTAATCTGCACACACGCACACACACAAGCACGAAAAAAATGGTTTTGAAGTGGAGCTGCTCATTTGAGGAGCAGGGAAAAAGCCAAAGGAAAAAGATAAAGTTTTAACCGTTCACGTACGGGAGGGGCGTGCTGCGCCGTGCCACGGTTCAAATCCCTTCAAAATGAGGATTGTGATTTTAAATGTCAATGCCGGCGTGGAGCGGCGTTCTTCACAATGCGGCCGAACTGGGTCAAGAAGCATTGTGTTCGCATCATCTGCAGTTAAATGCACATCGATAACAATGGGGACAGCGAGCCGACGAGGGGCCCGGCGCGAATGTGATGCCCACTATCTCTGCCTTCCAGAGAGAGAAACAGAGAGAAACGACATGCTGACATGAGTACATTTGATTGGACTGCTATTGCTTGGCAGCTTTCAACAGAAAGAAGTTAGCAGAATATTGTCTTCGTGGAATAATATTTAATCTGCAGAGCCAGGCCTAGAGAGGAATCTGATTTTGGGCTCGTCTTCCAGCCAAAACACTTCGCCCACAATCCACAGCGGCGATTTAAATGGTTCACGCTTAATTGTTTGCCCGTTTCAGCGTTGAAAAACCCTGGTTTTGTGGCATAGCAGTAAGCCAGCAATTACATTGACCATATCATAGAAGGTGACTTGTTTCACCCTCACAATGTTCTCGTCACATTATTTATTAAGTGTGGCACAGTAATTAGATTGGAGAAACAAGTTTTTTTTTTCTTGCTGTTTGACCTACTCATTTAGCCTGGCAGTCATGTCCAGTGTACAGCTTTTCAATATAGTCTCAGTGGATTTAATTTAATGGGCAGTGCTTAAAGGGACACACACACTCATGCATTGTTAATGAATTTGCAGATGCATTGAGCAAGAAAGGTGACTTCAGCACAAAAAGAAATACAAATGTCCTGCATTATCCCACAATGGGAAAATCCCAGTGTAACAGCAGCAAAGTGGCTGACAATTGAAGCATATGGGTTCACATTTCAGATAAGAGTCTAAATTGTTATCTAATTATGTTATGAAACAAGGTGAAAAATGGGTAGCCACAAATACATATTTTGTAAGCCCTGTTTTGCTTTTATTTCACGTGGTGGTTGTAATTCTTGTTTTTGTCAGCATGTGGTGCTGTTGTTACAGAGAGCTCTAAAAGCACCGGAAGTTGATCAAAACCTCTTCTCTACGTTCTCTGGCTGAGTCCTACGTTACATCACCGCCATCTTGAATGTGGCAGTAGAGCTATCAGAGCTCCCTAAGTCCTGTGTGGACTTGTTTCAACCGTTTTACAATACAAACTGGATTCATTGGCATTACCTTTCACAGTTAAGAAAGAAAGACCAGAATTACTTGACTTTGCAGCCAGAAACTCGCTTCTAAACAACCGATTTGGGCCAATGTAGCTAAATTGGCCCAATGAGCCAATTTAGCTCAAAGAGTAAAAGAGCTACGCTAACAGTTAGTTATGCTAACAGTTAGCTATGAAAACAGTTAGCTATGCTAACAGTTAGCTATGAAAACAGTTAGCTATGAAAACATATTGTTTTCTAATGAGAGAGAGCTGATGAGAAACTGCTGTTAGAGGGGAAGTGCATTAAACACCAGGGGATTTTGCGAGGAAAGGTCAGTCAGGATCAGAGCTGGAGCTGCTGTTCCTCTGTTTCACAGCTCAGTTTCACTATGTCGGTATTTAGCTGTGCTATAAAGATGCTACGAGCCAGAGCCCCAACATGCTGAAAATGTCCTTTTTCTGAATCTGAAGGAAAAATATATGTATTTTCTATTACACGTTTGGATAATTTCTCTTTTTATCCTTGGCTTTGCCTGTGTACCAGGACGTCTCAGACTCCCAGTGTGACCAGCAGACTGAAGCCCTGCCTGTGGCCAGGGTTCCCAGTTTAATAATAAACATAATAAATACATGTGTTTTTATTCTTTCACTTTTTGTGTAGTTTTAAATATCTCAATCTGAAGTATTAGTGCATTAATACAGTTTATGTAATGAAATAAAACTAATTTACTCTGTTAGAATTATTTTTCACTCTTTGCTGTCAATAGCAGAGTTGACATATCATACTGTAATAATTTTTTTTTTTTCCAGAAAAACGTAAGAAAAATATGTATTTTAATGTTTGACAATGACTGATTTATCAAAGTCATTTGGACACACCTTCACAAGGTGTGTCCAAACTTTTGGTCTGTACTGTATATATATATAATAAATGCAAGAAAATATATTTTTTCTTGTCTTGAAATGTTAAATGTACATTAAATTATGGAATCATGTAAATATGTTCTTTAATAAAACACTGTAAAAGTGTCTGTTCATCAATGTCAATAGAAAAATGATCAGAATCATTTCTATCAAATAAAAACATTGTGGTCTTTATTCAGAAATCCCCCAAAACAATTAAATAATCGCATCAAATGTTAGAAACGCTGTCTTTAGTCATTTCTTTGATTTCCAAACATATTAGTGTGTGTGAGAGAATGTGTCAATGACAGGTAGTAACTTAAAATACTTTGTAGAATGGCACTTTCTCAAGTTCGGCCCATTTACTTGCATTAGCTTACTGGCCCATAGGCCACATTCAATATGGCGGACGCTGTGACGTATCGCAGCAACGGGCCGCCCCGCTCTATTCTCCTGACTACCAGAAAAAAAATATTGTCCAATCATCATTTTTTAAAGGTAATTACAATACTGAAAACATTTTTGTTTGGAAAAAAAAGTTTTTATTTTTGAAATATCATGTGTCCACTACAATGGACATTGGAACGCCATACATTTGAAATTGAACCCTAATGGCAACCAGTTTGTCCCAAAGAAAATATCCAAACATCAACACAAAAATGAATTTCACATTGACCAAACTGTCCATCATCACACTAACATAAATATTAGTGTGAGTATCATAGCAATTCCTGTGCTACTGGACTGAGATGTGGACTGTCTTGCTTCATCTGACCCTGCATCTGCTTGCCCTGCCTGAATTTCATCCTCAGAGCTCTTTGAATCAACTTCCTCTGCATCTGCCTGAAACATTGCATCTTCACCGTCTTCATCAGCCAACTCCATATCTGAGTCTCCATCAATAATCCGCAGTACAATTCTGTCTGCATCTGAAAACGACTCCCTTTCTTTTCTTTTACAAAAAATCAACAGAAAAAAAAAACTGAACAAAACAGAGGAAATAACTAAAATGTCCACTACAGAGGACAATTTTTCAGCTTTCAAATACTAAGATAAAATACAGTCAAAATACTTCATAGAATGTTTTAATATGCTGCTAAGAGACCTATTTAGAATATGCCAACAAAATTTTAAACCAAAATTTGCACAATAAAAAGTATTATGCACTTACTTTTTCTCTTCCCATAAAATGTGCTTGTACTGATGGACGCCATTTTTCTGAATGAGGAAAAGGAAGGTTCAAAAGCCCCACCCCTTCACATTTGGTATCATTGAAAAGCCCTAAATGTCCTCTGTAGATACCAAAAGGAATTAATTCAGTAGTATGCAGTGGGTGGGAGATATTCAAGTTTACAAAAGTCCTCTACAGAGGACAAATTTGAACTACTGGTAGTCAGGAGGCGTCTACGTATTCATGTCTATGTTCTTACTGGTAAAACGGAAAAGAAGGACATTTCTGAGCCGAGATTTGATGGCGAAGACGACATTATGGCCACATGAGTGAAGAATCCAGATGTTTGGTAATTAATATCTGAACTGTATTATTTTCCATGTAAGAAGCTGAAGCGACGTTGCTGACGTCATGTTTGTCTTTTTGTCCTCTTTTTTTAGAGGACAAAAAGTTTGTTACAAACTATTTTGTTGAGAACTATTTTCTTTTATTTTTTTCATTTTTCTATGGAGCTGCGTTGATACTCTGTGTTGAGTGCTAACAGTGCTGCTAAAGCGCCATTTTGCTGAAGCCCTTGCTAGTTAGGAGTCTTACACTAGTATTACACGGACCATTCACGTAACAAAAGATTATCTTTGCTCCATATCTTGAACTTTATATTTTTCATTTTTGCAGCTCAGATAAAATTTTTCTTTTTGAGAATAAAAAAAACATTTTGTTACCCTTTATTACCCCCCTTTTTTACACCAATTCCTGTTTTATACGCTCCCCATTTTCGCCATTGCTCTTTAAAAATACTTTAACCTACATGAAAAAGCTGCTCTGGGAGCTGAATAGAAATTCACATCACATTTTTCAGATTTGCTTTGCAGAACAAAATAATAAATTGGCATTTGTGGTTGTAATGTTCCCCTATGTCTGGGTACGGTTCTGATAATTCTTTTAACGACAACAAGCAACAAGTGAGAAAAAAAAAAAAAAAAAAACATTTAACAGTCTTTGTTGTCCTAAACTACATCTCAACGTGATCCCTGTCATAACTAACAATTACCTTACTTTGCGAGAGAGACGATGTTGAAGAAAACAACAGCCCTTGGAGCGATCAATAACTATTTCAGGCTTCTCTGGTACCGCTTCCGACACACTGTTTATTAGAGTGACGACTCAATTCTGACCCCCCTGTGAGGCATAAGGGAACATTAGGGTGAGTGCCATCATTTGGACACCAATGAGGACGACTGAGGCTTTCATGTTACAGCTCGAAGAATCTTCAGTACCGACTTCCCACCAGCGCAGCTCCGTCTCAGCAGGGTCCTAATGTTGTCTGGTACTTGGCATTCCTTGTGGCCCTTGCGTCTCGCCTTTTTCCCTTTCAGGCATCTCTGCTCATCCAAAAATCAGTGCTGGTGGAATCATGTTTTTCTTTCCTTTTTCCTCCCCTCCTCCCTCCCTTCCATTTCGACAAGCCCGCTTGATAAACAGCTTTGGATTTACAGGCATGTTCAGCATTTGCATTTTTGTTGAATTTGCAGATGGCAGCTTAATGGCTTTCTTTATTAGCGACTAAAGACAGATTGCATCGCAGGATTTTCCCTGTCAGCAGTGTTTCGGATAACTCGCAGTTCCAGCCGTGGCCTAACTAGACAGCATCGTGGTGTTGATTGGCTGACCCACATCTAAGCGAGCCTGATGTAATCTATGAAAACATATCAGAATATCTGCTAGCTTGGAGCTAGCCCGAAGGAGTGAGATGATGGTGTGTTTGATTTTTACCGCACAGTGGATTGCAAAGGCTGTTTACATGTGCAAATATCACTTTTAGAAATAGTTTTGCCAACTACTTTTAGTCTGGAGAATCAACTTTCCAAAATGAAATAAAAACAAATGAAGTAAATCAATGGGCTTCATGTGCCTGAGCTTTTAAAGGTCTTAGCCGGAAGTCTTTACCTTTGTGCTTTCTAATTAATGGGATTAGTCTACATTAATTAGCCAGTCTGAGATGAATTCACACACATGCATTTTTTTTTTCTTTTGCAGTCTTGTGGAAAACATTACAGAGTATTTATAATTAGCTGCATGCTGGTCTCCATTTCCTCCTCAAAAGGTTCTCATTCCATTTTGCTCGTTTGAACAACTGAGGTTGACGTAAGTAATCCTTAACATCTTGACTTTCCTTTCACAGGCCAAAAATTTAAATTTCTTTTTCTGTGGTGCATGTGTTTCTGTGTGTCTCGTCTTGGATTCGACCGCATTTGGTCTCATCTTGGCATCAGAAATTGAGGACTTGGAATTTTATTTCCACACCAGTCAAGACCACAACTGTAGAAATATCACCAAATTGCCAGAATGTTGTTCACTGTATTTGCCAACATCCAAGTTGTTTTCACTGGATGCAAAACAAACCGATTCAAATCGGTTTGTTTTGTTTTAGACATACTAAAACAAAAGTAGAAGGAAACAAAGGCACCCAGTATAACACTTGCATCCTATTGGCTGAGAGGTTGCCAGACGACGGTACATTTCTGCTCTAAGCCGTGCAGAAAATGTTTCGCAAACGTTTTGAGCGCAAGGAGAAAGGTTTGAGAAAGCACAGTGAATAATTGGACAGAGAGCAGAAGTTTTGACTACAAGTATTACAAGTTTTGAGAAGAGAGACACAGAGTCCTGGTTTCAAAATGAAAATGTAAGCACAAGCATGAGAAGTTTTGAGAACAAAAGACATAAAATCTTGTTTGCAGACTGAAAGTGTGTGCTCTCAATTTATGGCAGAAAAATTCCCCCATAATCTTGTTGCTATTGGTGTATGTGTTTCAGAAGGGGGCAGTAGTGCTTTGGCCATGTAGGATATGTTCAGTTATGCGATAGTGACTCAGTGTAGGATTAATATCGGATATCAATATTGACTAATTTCAAACATTTTAACATTTTGTACGTTTCAAAAGCTTTTTTGTAGAAATTGTTAAGAAAAAGAGTTTCTAAATAAGTTAACTTTGGAAAAAGTTTGGCTCTCTCGCTCCCTTAAATCCAGGTCCTCTCGGCGAGCGACGTGTTGGCCACAATGAAATACCACAATGCGTGATGACTTCACAG
>CAEFZY010006004.1:0-41304 GCA_903066815.1 Brachyrhaphis roseni
AAAGCATATTTTTTTTTCTCATAAATATTTATATATATATATATATATATATATATATATATATATATATATATATATATATATATATACATACACACACACACATATATTTATCTCAGGCCATGTACACACACAGCCGGATCTTTAAAAAAAACAAATATCCCTTCCACATTGTTTTCAAAAATAATATTGTACACATGGGCTCGGTAACAGTGTATTGGAATGTAAAGTTAAAACACAAGACGATGTCGATTGGGAATTGTGTCGAAGCAAGTATGTAGAAATATTTTGTGCATTATTTGTTGCAGACTGTAATGCGTGAGACCATAAATTTCCATTTTTCTATGTAGCACACAAACACAGAGTTTTCTCAAATCTCTTCTTTGGTTGGCACTTTCATAAATAATCTTTTTAATGGTATAAGGTGGAGTTTTGTGTGGATGAAAATCAAAACATGTAAAAATGTATTTGTTTTCCCAGATATACGTGCCTCAGATAGTTGTTTAAAGTAGCATACTTTTTGGACAGGTTGGGGAATATTGATCGTATTGTCTAACTCTTGGTGGTGTTTCTTAAACTGTTTACTGTTTTTGAAGTATTTTTTCTTGTGCAAAGTTTGAAACATCATGTTTCCTTTGATGTTTGTATGTTACTGACAGGCTTACAGATGAGAACAGCTTCCACCCCTGTAATAAGCAAAACTCAGTCCAAACCCCGCCTACATCAGGGGAAGACCAGGCAGCACAAAAACACAGGTTTCATTAAGGGCACTTTTGACTTCTTATGTTATGATGCACAGAACAGAAAAGATCATGGGCTGAAAACTGCGAATGAAAGTAAAAAAAAGATAGTTCCTTTAAATTTAAACGATGGATGTCTGCATTCTGATTGCAGATTATGCTTAAATTACAACTCCCAACAGTTCACTGTATTATGAATGAGCACATGCTTACACTGGAGTATTTAATCACTAGATTCGGGCTCCAATGTGTAACCCCTTTCTATAATCCTCTGTAGGATAATCCTGTTTTTTTTTTGTTTTTTTTAATGGGAATGCTATATATGCATCATGGCAAAAAAAATGCCATGTTTTATATTATCATGTTAATTCCACCTGTTAATTCCATTTAAAACCTTCTTCAATACCTCAATTGCTATACCAAAAAAAGAAAACAATATTTAGGCATAATTAATAATTATATATATATACTATAAATTGTTTAACAATACCATGCATTGAGCATTCATTCCTTCAGTTTTCAGCTTATTGTTATCTTTTAATTGCATACTTATGAAAAGTATTTACCCCATTACATTACTTCTTTTTTGTATATTTTATATAGCTAAGAAATTTTAATATCAATCAAAGATAAACTGAGCAAATATAAAAAGCATTTTTTATGTGGTAATTCATTTATTAAGGACAAACGTTATCAAAACCAACCTGCCTGACATATAGAGTCAAGAAATTACTTAAATATACAACAGGTCAATAAGATCTAAGTGACATGTTATGCCCCAATCTAAATAAATGTAAAGATTGCTATACCTTCATATCTAACAGTCTAAAAAGGGAATAATAGCAAAAGCCAAGAGGTGGACAGACTACAAAAATTGTTCCAAGAGCACATCATTGACTTACCTTGGAGATCATAAAAGAAATTAAAACGTCTGCAAGCCCATCTTGCTTCAGTTTGAGAAAGTGACCACGACTTGCCAAGAAGACAACTTATGGAACAAGACTGTGATCGGGAGCGCATCAGCAAGTCCAGTGTTAAGATTTTGAAATGGCTTAGATACACTTTAAATTTAATCCTGTTGAGATGCTGTGGCGAGATGTTAAACAAGTTCTTACATTTCTGCAAACAGTGGCTCAAAATTCTTCCATTTATTACCAACACTCAGTGACAGTTTTTGCTTCCAAGGTGGGCAGAGCCATTATAGTGGTCAATTTCTTTTTCACATAGGGGCAGGTTGGTTTGTACAGACATTTTTTCCTAAAATTTGAGTTCTCTTCAGGTGTTCACTCTGAGTACAAATTGAAATTTGTCTTATTTTTTCCTTAATAAATGAAATCATGTTCTAAAAACTGAATTTTCCCTTTACTCAGGTTATCTTTGTCTGACATTAAAATGTGCTTGATCTATTGAAGTGTGCCAGAACAATGAAAACCAAAAGAACTCTGGGGTGAAAGTACTTTTTCAGAGCATTGAATAAGGTCCATGCCAGACCTGCCGCACTGCATGTTTTGCCTGTTGTTGTGTTAAAGTGGGTAAACAGATTATCATGAACATTATTTATATGTGTGTTCCCAGTGAGAAATCGGGGAGTTATGGTCAGATATTTAAACTGCTTGTATAAAATCCGGGAAAGTCTGGACTTGTAATTCAATGCTGCATTATGATATTTTTATGCTGCAGTCTTCTTTTATTGCTCCCCTGCCCTCATCTTGCTTTTGTGTGCAGTTCACTTCAAGGTGTTCGCTTCCTCCGATAATTACCAGTTTAATGCATGCAATGGGGTGTCCATGGTTTAAACTTGACTTCTGTTCACCTTTCACTTTGGATAAGTAAAAGGAAGATGTGCTGGGCCTGCAAATGGTTTATAATCTGCTTTGACTGACTGCTTGGGCTGATAAGTGGGTAGGAAATAGTTTTAGCTGTTATCAAAGCTCAGGTGTTACATGCGTCTGTGTTCAGGACTCCGCCGACTTCCACTGACGCCATGGGAGAGCAGCATGGTGAACCGTCTACAGCAGCCAACGCACTCATACCTGGCCCGGAGCCGTAGCGCCATGAGCTTGTCTGGAGAACAGTCAGGTAACACACAGTGCAGTCCGTGGTTCTTTCATTCTGGGGCGTTTGGTTAACCTAAATTTGATGAAATAATTTTTGCAATCACTCATAAATCTTCACCTGTACAGTAGGAATCATAATATTTCAACAGAGTCTCTTGACCTCCAGGGTTTTCAGTGTTAATAAGATTTGAGTGGACTTAAAGCATTACACTGTCCCAAACTGCCTTTACCAGCCTGTATCAGGCACCCGAAGCTCACTGTTGGTCACCACACACATACACACACATGTAAACAAACACACGCACTGAAGCAGACCGCAACATCCTGGTGTCTAAGCTGGTTAGGAAGTATTTACCCATTTACCGCGCTGGCTGCTCCTCCTGTCTCCATAGCAAAATGTTTGCAAGGTTACTGTGTGAACTTTGTACAACTTTGCATTGTAGTTTTACAATAACCGTATATTATTTTTAATACCTGTTTTTTTTCCATGTTGAAAACCACAAATTTTATAAAGAATTATTAAATAAAATGAAGCTCCATAAAAGGTTGAAGACAGTGATTCTTAACCTGGGTTCACCAAAGAGCTTGATATAGAGTTAATCCATTCAGTTTATGCCCAGACACAAAAGACTATTGGACTTCATGTGTGGGTAGTTTTCCCAAAAGCCTTGCATTCAGAACAGAGCAAGCTCGAAAAGGATTGTGCATTGGCCACCAAGCGGTCACCATGGATGTGGGTTGTTTACCAGAAAACAACATAGATTTTTTTTTTTTTTTTGGTGAGGAACATCTTACATAGCCAATTATGTTTGTTTTTTTTTCTTACACATTTATGTATGTGCATTGTACCAGTTTTAATAGGAAATAAATATATCCAATAGCAAAATCAATTAGAAAGGTGCATTCATAAGAGTACACATATAACTACTGTGTGCTCTGGGTTCTCCATATGCATTTGGTAAAGTTCCTTGTATTTGTGAGAAAAGAGATACTAAAGAAAATATGTTGGGAAGTAATGGGCTAAAGTCTTCACCTATATTCATCTGCAGACTTAAACAAAGTTCATTCTGTCTATTTTTCATGTTGCTCTTTGGCCTGACATTAGACAATGTGTAAATGTGCACTTTAGCTTTTTCTTCATGTTGTAGTTTGTGCATATGTTCTATGTTTGGTGTTGTGTGTAATGTGTAATACTGACTAGCTTGTCCTGATTGAATAATAAACTAAGTATGTTTCCCTCTTTGGGGTGTTTCTTGTGTTAGGTAATGTCTATATATATGTTGCACTTCTACTAACCTGTAGCACTAACAGCTTCATTCTTTTCTGCTTTCTTACTACCAAACATCACCTTTTCATTCTTTTTACCCCATGTTTGACCTCCCTAAATGCATGGCTTTATTCATACCATTCACCTAACTTCCTTTACATGTCCACCTTTCCTTCTGAACTTTATTTTTATGTGCTTTTTTGCCAAATCTTTCCTGGTGTCCCACAAATTCCCACACTGTTCCAAATCATACCTGCTCCAAAACACTCCAAACCTCCCCTCCCACCTTGTGCATCATCACTGTAGCCATGCCTGTGTGTCCTCGCTCAGTTTCCTGCCACCCCATGGGCGCCATGTCATTCAAGACTCTGCAGGCCCAAGTGCTCCCTCACTGTCGCAGCCAGGACAGGAACCTGAGCAGAGAGAAAGCTTTGCCAGCCTCCGCCACCGCTCGTAGGAGGACTACAGGAACTACGCAGGTATGGAAGGAATATTTCCTAGCACAAATGTTTTTCAAACGGTCACAGATTCTCAGTTGGATTCAGGTCTGGGTTTTGACTGCCCTGGCATAACGCAGTCAAAACCCAGACTGCAACTATCAAATAAATTATTTGATAGTTGCTTTGTACAGTTTGGGTTTCTGAAAAGAGCATCTTGCCAGCATAATGCTGGCACCATCTTGCTACATCACAGGGATGTGTCGGACCTCTTGGAGGCTTTTTTAATCCTTCCTTTTCTCACCTGTCCATTTAGATGGATAGATCCATTTTATTTGTGGGTATGGGAGTTAAGGAGGTTGGATAAATATCTATGTCACAGACTTCAATTTTGTATTTGTGGAAAACTTGAAAACCATGCATCATTTCCTTCTGCCTCACAATGATGGTCTACTTTGTTTTAAACTTTTTATTTCATGCTGTGCAAAACATAATGACATTAGCATGGGATTGTACCAATTTGCTTAGATACTGAAGGACCAAAAAGCAAATGAAGAAATGTATGTTAATATTTTTCATCATTGCATCTTTAAAAATCTGTATAAGCATAAGGACCGTGACAGCATAAGGAAGTCTTGGAGCAACCTGTCCCTTCCACTGGCTCCTGTTCTGACGTTACCTCCCAATAAGTCCACCATTTCTTCAGGCAAAAAGTCCAACAAAGCAACACCACCCTCTGCTGGCAGGTAGATGAATCTATTGTTCTCTCCAAAACAAATATGAAGCTTGAATAATAAAATGTATTGAATATTATAACTTTATTCAATAAAGCTTGAATAAAGTTCTTGTTTTGACCTTATCTTCTAATATAACATTTTTATTCTTGTTTGCTCACAGACCTCCACAGAAGACACTGGGGCGTCCCCCAACTCCCAAGCTGCTTAAATCTCCAGTTTCAGATGATCCCGGAAACCTTCGTCCTGTCAGGATCACACCTGAGCACTCCCAACCCTCAACGCCAACAGCATCTCCGAAGGAAGAAGAAGCGGAAGAAGCAAAGATTTTCAGTCCTCCTCAACACAGACCTCAGCCACTGGGAGAGAACAATTCCCCGAGTGAGGCACCAGCTGAAGTCAGCGGTCAGTCATAAAGACACATAAGTAAATTATGCTGGAAGGATGTATTTTTCAACAATTCTTTTATGATGTTTTCTAGAGGCTACAAGCAGTCCTTCCACTCAGAAACCTTCAGCTGGTACCACAGATCCAGAGGAGGCCAGTCGGATCCTGGCCGAAAAACGGCGGCTGGCCCGAGAGCAGAGGGAGAGAGAGGAGGAGGAGCGAAGGCAACAAGAGGAGCAGGCGAGGTACGGCGGCCCTTTGAGGACATCTGGTTGTATCACCAATGCTGCTGGTTGACTTGCATAAACGTCATTTGTTTCTCTCCGCTCAGATTAGCAAAGGAGGAGATGGCCCGCCGCAAAGCGGAAGAGCGAGCGAAGAGAGAAGAGGAGGCCCAGCGTCTGGCAGAGGAGAGGAGAAGGCACGAGGAGGAGGAGAGAAAGGCTGAGGAGGAGAGGCTTCAGAGGGAGAAAGAAGAGGCAGAAAGACTCCAGAAACAGGTCAAAGGACACAGCAACCTTTTTTTTGTTTTGGTTCCATGATTGTAAGTACTTGTATAAAAACACAACATTTAGTATATCAAAAAATATATATATATATATATTACTTATGATCAATTAAGAATATATTTTACACAGAAATGTTATGTCATGACCTACATAGTAATTGGGAAACCAAAATTTTTCCCAAAACATTAAACGTCACTATTGCAAAAATAAAAAAAGACACAAGTGAGGAGAGAATAGCTTTAATTTTCAATAATATCATCATCTGAGTATTTTCCATTGTTTTCCTTGCGTGATTTTCTATTATTATTCTGATTCAGTGAGATTTACCTGTTGGTGCTGAATTTAGCTGAGCTCTGTCTCAAAGCTTGTCTCTGTGTTTGGATTAGAAAGAGGAGGAGGAGTCTCGATTGAGGGAGGAGGCAGAGCGACTGAGGCAGGAGAGGGAGAAGCACTTTCAGAAGGAAGAAGCAGAACGATTGGAGAGAAAAAAGGTGACGTCTTCAAACACTATTAAATAATCCATCCAAAAATCATCTATGTTTTTGAATTAAATTTTCTCCTTTCTTTACCTCCTGCAGCGTCTTGAAGAGATCATGAAGAGAACCAGACGCTCAGACACATCAGATAAGGTAAAAGCACATATTGGTTAAAAACCAAAAACACGCCTAAGACACCTTTCAAAATGTTTATTCTCATTTTCCTCATCTCCAGAAAGTCAGGACCGGAGACAGCGCAGGTAACATGATACACCTCTCTTCTCCCAAAAATACCTCTCCTCGGTTGTTCCAGTGAAGGATGCTACTGATAGCTACTGTTCTTGTTCCATCAGTGAGCTCTGGTTCTCCTGCAGCACCTGCAGCCACCGTGCCTCAGACAAACAGCAACGGTCACCAACCTGACCTCAGCCCACAACCCAGCACCACTCCTCTGAGCCGCCCTGACCAGAGGTAGTGTACAGCGCAAACAAATCAAACCGCTTCGTTCCTATCCTGTTTATTACAGCGCTGATGGCAACATTTGAAAAAAATTTTTTTTACTTCCACTCTGGTTTTGACAGGGAGAACGGGGAGTTCGAAGAGGTGATCTCGCTGCCTTCACATTCCAGGTTGTCTCCTCCTGAAGGAGAGGAGCAGCAGGAGACGGAGGAAGAGGAGAGTAAAGTTTCTGTCGTAGCCTTCATGGAGAACGGTCTTCTAAAGCCTCTGAGTGCAGTTGAAGATATATCAGCCCAGCAGGGACCAGGTCAATACGACTTATATCGCATATCTATTGTCTTATACTACCTTCAGTTGGCTATGTGTCATGTAATGTGGACACTCAACCTCACAATAGAAATATGTGAATGTTGGTGCTTGTGGATAATTCCTAGCAGACAAGGTTGACAAAAATTACACCAGTTTTAACACCGTTTCCCTACACAAATGTTGCACTCATCCAATATAAGTGTAGGTGGTATTAGATCATGTTGTCTGGTACAAAGTGCGTAAAGCTATTAATATTCAAGATAACTTATGCAAGAAACAGATGACAAAATTGGACTGTACATGTATTGTACAGGACTGTTCAATTGTAGATGTGTGTGTACAGAAAACACTTGTTCTTTCAGAAAAAAATTACTATTCCTTCATATGTTTAGGTCAGTGAGTTATATTGCATTTATTTATTTGCTCTTATTCCTTTGCCTTTTCTTTTTTGAAATTCAGATGTAGCCTGATACCGCTTTGGAGCGTGACGACTCCACAGCCACGAAGACAGGAGAAGCGCTCGGAAGGAGGCAGAGAACCATGGAGCTCTGAAGACTGAACCAAAGGAGAGATTAGCAGCACCATATTTATATTTTCTTTCTCCTGTGGACAACAACACCATTGCCATGTCCCAAAACCAGTGTCTCCAAAGAACTCCAAAAAAGAAGACATCCTTTCCAAGAGAAGTGTCTTTTCCTTTAGGAAACTCAGGCAAAGAGCTCATTTTTTCCGTGACAGTTGGTCATATCTTCTTATACCCGCCCAGTTCTCCAACGCCCCAAAATCACAATACGTCTTCAACTCCTGAGATTGAGTGAAGAAAAATGTATTACTCTTGTAAACTGAGATTACCTTTTCAGTCTCCAACCATGATACTTGAAGCGTTTCCGTTGTAGATGTTCTTTAACCTAATTTTCAGCGTCTGCAATGTGAAAGGAAAATAAGGCTCCAATGCAGTTTTTGTGTAGCTTCAACATTTGAATCAGTACAAAAGTGATGATATGATGGCACTAAGTTATATAGAGACTATCTGGAAATGTCACATAATGCAATGTATTCTGTCTACAGAGTTTAAAACTAGAGGACAGGATGACTGAGTATTACAAACTTTAGTTTCAGTAATTATTAAAAGAAGATTCTGGGGTTTTTTAGGCAACAGAGTAATGGGGCATGAACTTCTGTTTAGTTTTATTTAATTGCTGTACAGAAAAAATGTGATTCTTCTAGTTGCCTGCGTCCTTTTATTTTCTTCAGAAATTTGCTTTGGGTTGAAGCCATTTTGTTTACCCTTTGTATAGTTAAAACTCAGTCAAAGCTGTATCCTACAACTTGCCCCAGAGTACTGGAAGAGTTTTACTTTTTCTTTATCTGGGCTGTGTTAGAAGCTTAATTGTGTTTGGCCTAAGACGGCTCAAAATGACTTGAAATAATTTACATCTGATTCTGAATCAAACAAATTAATAATTTTCATGAATTGATGCTGCTAATTGTGAAGTTGTGTTGCCTTGCTGCGTTGCAGTTGTGTAGGGCGACATTGTTTCTACACTGAGTTGAAGGTGAATCTGCATTCCTGAGTTTTGGCATTTGCAGCCAAACTCTCTCCCATGTCTTCCTTTTGATGCAAACAGCTGAAGCCAGATTAAATGCTCTGACCCCATTGTAAGCAGCTTCTCATATATTTTTCACTCACGTACTAGTCGTGAGCAGGTTTCTACCAGCTGGACTGTTATCATGGTGACTACCTACGTTTGTAAATATTACCAAGTGGAAATTTTCTGAAAGACCATAAAGATTTGAAAGCAAACAAATCCTTTAAGGACAGTGGATGGGAAGAATTTTTTGAACCATTGTAGTACTGAAGTGTAAAATTATTACATCTCTATTTGTTGGAAAATTTAACATTTTGGAACTGATTAAATATTCACTCTGGTTATCCTGGACAGACTTTCTTTTACTTCTTAGAGCAAAAGAGGCAATGCACACAAACAATACAGGCAATCTTTTGTACATTTATTTCAGCATAAACCAGTTCAAGTAGTTACAAACAGCAGGACAGTAAGATTAACATGAATGACATGTTGGGAGGTAAACGATGCCTAGAAAAGGCAAAAACAGAAATTGAAAATTCCACATAAATGGAACATAAAAAAGAAAGAGACATACACAAGTTTAGACTTTCATTTAGCTTGAAGGATTTTAAGACAGCAAATCTGTACATGCACATAGCAATGATTTTGTAGTTGCTTGTTGAATGGTAGACTCAACAAAAAACCCCATATCAGCAACCATTGTAGCTTATATGAGGACTCTGTCTCAGAAGTGAGAAGAGGGAGTCTATCTGGACACTTTTAGGACAAAATCAGAGCTTCACCAGTAGAAGGTTTTTGTGAGGAAACTAGCAGCAGCATTCAACCAGCTCCCATTGGAATCTTCTTTAGCTGCAGTGCGGGAAATTGCTTTGTCAATCTCCCTCTCTGGGCTCTCCTCTTCCTCTGGGAGGTAGTCTGGGATGTCTGCATTTTGTGGCACCTGAGCGCCACAAGAGTTCAGAGGGACATAAACCTGAAGGCAGAGATGTGAAATATTTTAAAAGCTCAGTCGGGATTCGCAGAAATTCTATCTGAATGATATTCACCTCCTCTCCGGCCTCGTTTTTCACCACTTGCTGAGCAGACAACACCTTAGTGGAAGCAATAGCTGTGGCCAGACTCTGACAGAAAATGCACAAGTTCAGACAAAATGCACCACTTTTTTTCCCTGGTTGGATTTGACGGACTTTATCAGGCATAAACCAGTACAAAATATTATTGAATGCCTTCTCTTTACCTCGGTGGGGAGGTCTGAACGGATGCGGACTGTACACCTCTTTGAGGCCATTTGAAAAGTGAAGCTGATCACCCCTTTGACTTTCAGAAGAGCCTCTTCACATAAGCCTCTTTGTTGCTTGAACGCAGCAAGAAAATGTAAGAGTAAACGAGATGAAGTATAAATCAGATTGTAAATAAGTTAGAAAACTTACAGTGCTGTCCAACCCCTGGATGTGTAATGTAACAGACTTAGCCTTCTTGTTGGTAGAATTGATAAAGAACTGGGGCTTCCTTCTTTTCCCCCTCTCTGGTGTGTGTGGTGCTGGATTAGCAGGTGCTCTCAGAATGCCATAAACCTCTTTAGCCAGAGCTGTGATATCAAGAGACAGGCCCTCCCTGAGTGGAAAAAACATCACTTATATATACTGTATTGATAATCTACAGTGGGTGATGCCATATTTTCCAACATAAATGTATCACATTTATAAAAATATATTAATATTGTCTTTTTAATATTGTCAAATTTTCTTACCTCCTGATAAGTTTTTCCAAGCTCACCATCATACCCAGTTCATTCTTCATAATGGGTACATTGAGAGCCAATTCAGCCAGATAACGAAGAGTCTGAGTACAAATAAATAAAAATAATAATAATAATAAAAAGATCATGCATTGTACATTTTTTATTTCTTAGACAATAAAAACTGGGTTGTTCAATATGGCTGACTGGTTTCCATTTTAACAGTCAAAGCAAATATAAATTATTGTGGTTTATATCTCAGAAGGACAGAATATATAATCACTTAATTATTGAGATGAAACATTTAGAGAACATTTATTACTTTCCTTCTTTACAATACACATAGCACAAAAAAAAAATCTAATGATATACACATTTTGATTATCTAAAAAAAATTTAAGTGGAAATCAATACTTTTGTAACATTTCTGTACCTGCAGGGTTGCAAACAACACTTCTGGATTCTGGTGGTCCAGGAAGAGAACCAGTCCTGGAAGACAACCTTGGTCCTGGACAATCACAGCTCGGTTCTGTGGTTCAGACGCCAGGTCCCGCAGCTGACACACCACCGACAGTGCATCCATCATGTCTGGAAATCTGGCCAAACCTGAAACTGGAAGATACATTCAATGACAATCCGGCCATTTTTGACGTCAAAAACAAGTGGTAAGAGTTGTCTTGAAGCGCCTAAATCTCAAGTATTCGGCTTGTTTTAAAAGAGACAAGAGATAAATATAATCAGATAGTAACGTTTAACATTTATCTTTGGAAAAGGGTTATTTGTAAAATATACAGAAACGATCCGATCCTCTACGTTCCATTATGGAAAGCTAACGACGCTAACTACTATCTTATGACACTGTTAAGAAACTATGCGACTTAAAATACATTTCATTGATTGTTCAAACTTTAAACAATAAACCTTCGCTAATTATATTCAATAAAGGTCCCCAAAATGTAACAGACGTTATTAAATGGAGTTTAAATACGTTTCCTTACCAAAGAGAAGAAGTAGCTCGTGCAGAAAAATACAAATTTGGTGGGTTTCCTCTCGCGACGTGTTATTGGTTGTCATACGGTGCTAAGCGTTTGTAAGTCGCTCTCTCCTATTGGATATTTGTCCCACTCCTCAATCTGCAGCCAATCAGAAAGGGTTTTGTTACTGCGGCATTATTTGACTTTACGGATGTGCTTCTTAGACGCGTGAGGAACCAAACTGCTTTTTCTAAACTGGCTTAATTTCAAATTAGGTAAAGGATTGAGGAGATGCCTGGCTATTAACATGTGGTTTCTCTGACTATAGGAAGAGTTGACGGTAAGTTCTTATGTTTTATACTTTTGAAACCTCATCTTCGCTGCGGCTTTTCTCAGGTACTTACTTTTGATGACCTCTGCAGCTTTCCCCCTTGCATTGCGGAACTGCAGTGCTCAGTCAGGACAGTACTTCTTTTCCCTTAAAGTTATCTTCTAGTTCCGATATCTGAAAATATCAGGGTTTGCAGCTGAACTAGTTTAAAAGAGGATGATTAGAGATCTGAAAGATTTCTTGGCCATCAGTTTATGATTTTGGTTGTGACCATGTTTTGGATTAAAATGGCACAAGCTTAAAAGGGTTTGAATTACCAGCGCTGCAGGTGAAATATTTGCCTTGTGTCCAGTTTTAAATCTGCTTTGTTGTCTCTTATGTAGTTCTGTTTTAATATTTTCTCATCATTGAAGAGAGTCCTGTCCTTCTTGCATACACACACACACACACCCCTCCCCCCAACACATACATATCAATCAGCATAAAAACATTGAAGCTTGACATTCTTTCTGAATTTATGCAGTTGCCCATTCACATTATTGTTGTTGTTTTTTTAAACTCTCCAGATGATTTTATGGACATTTTGTGTTGGATTTCTTTTCATGCCCCTATATATGTGTGCTAATATATGACATACAAGTTTTTAACCTTTTAAATGGACCATGGACTAACTGAATTTGTTGGATGAATGATTTGGATGGATCTATTTTGTTTTTACAAAATAGATCCATTTATTTTGTTTGAGCTTATTCTGCATTAAAATGTCTGTCTTTGCATTCTGGAATTGTATGTCATCAAATCTTAGTTGGGTGTGTTATGTGGTCATTTCAGGTGTAAGGTATGTGACTTCTCTTTGTGGTGGCCTCACACTTAATCCGTCAGCAGAAACAGAAGCTTTGCAGTCATCAGCTGCTGCAGGAAAAAAGTCCTTGCCATGTCTTTAGTAGAGGATATTCTTTATGTGCTGCGCATGGTCCTGGACTATTTTGGTGTACCTCCAGAAATGGTAAGCCTGCTGACGCTGCAGCCTTGTTGCAACTCTATAAATGCAACATTTGTTATCTCTCTTCTCACCGCTGTGTCACATTTAACTTCTGTTAAGTTTGTTTCTTACTTATCTTTCATCATGACTGCAGCTTGTTCCTGTGTGGGACACTCAGCTGTGTGGTCAGTATCGCAGCATTGTACGAATGATCGGCACAAATCTCCCACTGAAGCCCACTCCACGCGTCCATTTTCAGGTAATTAGAAAATTACCTGAAAGATAATTTCAGATAATTATGCAATCTTTGTTTTTCATAGTAGCTTTTCTTAATTGATCCAGTAATTACTTTTCACACAGAGCACTGTAAAGCTGAGGTATTTGTTCATGTATTTTCTATTGCACATTAATGGGTTTCTGTTTTAATTAATTAAGAATCCTTGTGGTCACAAGAAATGTTTTCTGTAACCTTATGTAGTCAAGTTATGTAGATTCCTACCATTTTCTGACATTTACTGACAAAAAAAATCATACTTAAAATATTTAGAGTTGGATAAAAATGTATAATACAATACGGTAATTATTTCCTCTCAGAATCTTAGCTATGTGACTTTTTTTTTTTTTTATCTCAGATCCCCTTGGTTATCTATAAGCCACATGGATACATTGAGGTAGAAGCTGATGCACCCGCCATACCAACATTTGCAGATGTCATGTGGGTATTTGACTACGAGGGGGAGAGCTTTGCCAGAACCAGGTACACAATGAATGACAATGCATCAGAAGATCAAAATGGTATTTAAAAAAAAAAAAAAATCTATAATTGTTTTTTTTTTCCTTTTTTATATATTAGGAAAACACAAATTAAAATAGAAACTTATTTGGTGATAGCTTGTAAAAAAAAAAACAATATGTACTTAATTTTATGAGCTGCAGAGTTCAGTCATTTCTATGACTGCAGTTGGTTATAAATCTAACTTTGAAAGCTCTCATTAATCTTTTTAATTATTTACGATAAAAGTTAGATAATCATAAATTTTAGGGCTAGTTTTTAGGAATTTTGTAAGGATGCACTGATTGAAAATTTGGGTTGATGTTCAATATTAATATTGCAGTTATGGCCGATAATTGATATTATATGTATATTTTCCCACACTTTCGATACTGTGTAAAAGCGACCATTTTGCCTATGTTGCTTTTCTGCTTTAAACACTCCCATAATCCTGCACTGCATAACTATCAATGTCACGTGACTGAACAAGTACTACATGATTAACCCTATTCCCTTCTGAAGCTTAAACAAGGAGTGCAGTGCAACAAAATGTAAATAAACATCAGCCCTTAATGTTGATCCAGTTTTACTTATCGGACCAATACAATGACTTAAAACATGAGTAACATCAGAGAAAGTGATGTAGATGCCGATATATGCGTTCTCATGTGAGAGATTTGTTTTACAGATGAATTATTCAGGATATGTGTCATTTATAAAGGTAGAGGAAGTTATCAAAAGTTTCAAATTATGTTTCAATTATCTGCTATAATCTTACAACAAGGTTTGTTAAATATTTCACAAAGGAAAGACTAACAGTGCTCTGCTTATTAAGTTTAATAGTTCTGAATTATAATTAAAGCTTTATGAAGAGTGGCCACATGTTTGCACAATGTACACACACACACACATTAAAACATTTTAATAGCAGGATTAAAAAGGAAAGTAATACACTACTAATATTATTGTGTGTGATTTTTTTAAGGAACCATTTACCTCCAAAGAAAGATGGCATTTTTAGTCAAGACCTGATGAGATTTCCCAGGCTGGCTCAAAATCAAGCTGAGAGAAAAGGAGGAGATGGAGGGTGTGTGCGACAGAGGGCTGATCCTGAAGCCCTGCAGAAGATCACCCAGCTGGAAAGTGAACTGCTCAAGCTTCGGGCTCAGATCGCCATGATTGTTACTGCAGCTCCATCCTCAGGTTCATTTGAGATTTTTCTGCAAACCAAACACTCTAAAAATAATGATCTTAATGAACCTTTCCTTACTTTTCAGCTCTGACTGAGACCCAGAATGCTCCATTTTCACCTCTGATGTCCCCTGCTCCACTCCCGGCTCTCACCTCCACACCTCGTCATGCACCTCCCCCTCCTCCACCACCTCCTCCATTGCCTCCTCCTCCTTGCCAAAGCTCCTTCAGCGAGAAATCATCTGTGATGGATCTGATCAAACAGCGCAGGAACAACAACCCTAATAAGGGTCAGCTTCAGGCCCAGCACTCAGGGTTCAGCAAAAACATGGAAAACAAACTGATTCCTTCGATGCTGGACGTTCTGAGGGATTTAAATCAAGTCAAACTGCGCTCAGTTCAGAGGTAAGAGTTTGGTTAGTTCTCAAGGAGAGCTTTTGATGTTTATTGCAGTTTAATAACTTTTGTTTTCTAGGTTCCTCTTGTGGCATGATTGAGCTAAGACAAAAACTATATTTTTTACATTCTAGTGAGGTTTGCTTTCTTTATTTTGTGTGTGTGTGTGTGTGTGTTAGGTTATTGTCTGAGGATAAATGCGGTTCAGTTTCATTGTTTCGTTTAAACAATAAAATATTAAAATCATGAAAAACGACCTAAAACATCGGGTTCGATGCTTCTTGATCTAAATAACACTGAATGTAGTCAGATTTTAGTGTATGTAGGTGAGTTTTGACGCTTTGTAGTTTGATATTGTCCACAGAAAAAGTTTGCGTGACTGCCGCACATTTTCATGCCAGCAAAAAAGTGTGTGCATATTATACATGCCGACTTGTCCGTAAAATATGGCGCCGCACATTTTTTGTGCGCACCCAGGCTTTATGCATGAGGCCCCTGGGCTTTTCAAAGAAGTTTTCTTGGTTGATTCTGTCTCTCTTTTTGCTGAGTATCAGAAGCTGTCTCACGCAACAACTAGAACTTCTGGGGCAGGGGTCATTATGGGGACCTGTTCAGCCAATCAGAACTTGCGATACCCAAGTAATAAATTAATTATAAAAATTTAATAAATTGCATTATTTTTCCACAACACCTTCTTTAGATACCTGAGAAAAGTTGAGTTGATGTTCCACCAAAAGTATTTTAAAAGGACCTTGAGAAAAGCATTTCTTTAATTTGAAAGTTCCAATCTAAAGTCTTTTTGTGCACTGCATTCCTTGTTTAACTGCTGCAGAAAATTTGCTTTGTGGTAAACATTAGAGTCTATTTTCTCTGCAGATCACCAGGAGGCACTCCAGTCAGGAGAAGAAGCAGTAAGTGTGAAACTGCTTTGCTAAATGACCCCGCCGCTCTGATTGCTCGGGCACTAAAGAAAAAGTTTGCTCAGCAGCGTCACAACACATCCTCAGACAAAGAAAATTCACTGGAACTCTCTCCATTTGGTAGCCCAGATACACCTCCCGTATGTTTCCACAGTTATAACCCAAATTCCCTTTTCCTCACCAACTGTCTCAGAAATATTAACCCCGTTTCTCTGTTGCAGGTTTCCCATCACGCCAGACGCAGTCAGGGTCGTCGGCATTTATTAACTAGTTAAACTCATGCCACGTCACTTGTGACCATCACTAAGGATGAACAAGCTTCTTAACAGATTTCTGCAGAAACTACTGAGTATGTCTTTTTAACTTTTCTTTTTTGAGGGGAGTTCTGATAACTGTCTTAATATGTCTTTTTTTGTTGTTGGTATGTGTTGGGATTGAGAACCTTTTCAAAACTGTTACTTTAAACAGAGGTTCAGATAATGCTTCTATTTTTGTACATGGATATTTTATTGTTTGTAAAAAAAAAAAAAAAATGTGATCAAATACTGAAGCAGGCAGACTTTTGTCTACCTACCTTCATACTTACAGAAATCTTTGAGGAAAATTGTGGAGATTAACATTCAGAAGTCTGTTCTATGCAATTTTTAAAGTTGTTTTTGTTTAAGTACATTACGCTGTTTTACGTCAAATGTTTTCCGTTGCTTGTTTTTCCCTAACTACAGTTAAAATCTGTAAATTTTGTACATAGCAGCAGGTTGTCCCACAGAAATTTGATCTATTGTCTTTAAGAAAAACCTTTTTTCTGCAAAAGCATTATATATAATATCATTATTTTTGCTGTGTTGTTGTCCTCTGTAATCCCTTTTGGAAAAGACAAAATCTGACAACATGGCACAAGAGGCAATTTTCTGTTCCCTTCTTTTCTGTTTAATGCAGAAGAGGCTCTTGTTTTAATGCCTCCCATCATGCTTCTTTGTCAGAAATCGTTCTGCAAAGACATTTCTGAATCTTCTCAGGGCCTTTAAGAATTAAACAGTACTTCCACTTTGAATCTTTTGCTTTTTATTTGAAGAGTTTTTAATATATAAATGAAGACAGTAAAGGTTTCCCAAACCACTATTGTTCACGGCATGTTTTACCTCCGTACTTTTTAGAAAGAGAAGCAAACCCCAGTCATGCCCAGGCAGACACAACATGCTGCTTATTAATGATAAAGGTTACATGAAACTAAAAAGTGCTCAAGAAAAAAAAACCAAACTGATTAGACTAAGGGCGTTTTGTTAAACGAAAAGAAAGGAGCACTCTTCAGTTCCACTAGGTGGCAGCAATAAATGCGCAAACATTCCTCTGTCTGCCCTATCCAACCCACTGTATTTGGCTACATTATCATCCACTGAGATTA
The DNA here is from genome assembly GCA_903066815.1 of Brachyrhaphis roseni. Classification (NCBI taxonomy): domain Eukaryota; kingdom Metazoa; phylum Chordata; class Actinopteri; order Cyprinodontiformes; family Poeciliidae; genus Brachyrhaphis; species Brachyrhaphis roseni. The sequence continues at coordinate 17,671 of CAEFZY010006004.1, forward strand.
AAAATATCTTTGCACGAGGATCCTTGCCAACACAGCAACACGTGTAGTTTTAGACACTATTTTCAAACATTAATTCATACAATAAAAGTGAGTATGCATTTCAAAAGCATCTGGAGCATTATTTCCAAGAGATTTCTAAACTTCTAAGTGTTCAGAGACATCAGCTCCTGGACACCTGAGAGATTCAGCAACTGGTTCCAGGCAGAAGAAGGCCACCTACTGAAAAGACTTTTTCCCCAGTTCAGCCCAGACCCTTAGGACCGTGAGAAGGTAAGACATTCTGTAAGTGAAGAGAGTAACATCCCACAGTCTTTCGGTTGACATAGCTTTGAAGGCATGTAAAGGGAATTCCAAGTATTGCCTTATGTACACAATGTTACAAAGCACGGTATGTGTTGCAAACACTGTTGCAGACCAGGCATTGCCTGTCAAGGTCGTAACACTGTCTGACCACAGTGACCTCCTCTGGCAGACAAATGGGCTGACTGGGTCCTGAACTGTGCAGAGAATTGTCTTTCATTTACCTATGCCACATGGTATAGAAAGTAAAGTGCAAAAATATTTAAACAGACAAAATATTCAAAACTTGCTTCAGATAAAATAGTGGGTCTTAACTTTGATTATTAAGACCCACTGTTTTTGGATATAATTAAAAATATACAATTAAAACATAATAAACAAATGCAGGCCTTAACAGTTGTTTAGATTATTACTTTTTTTTTCTTTTTTTACGTAATGTTGTTTTAGACTTTTTTTTTCCATTAAATATTGACATCTTTTTCCACAAATATCAATGGCTTATGGGAGAAAATGTATCCATTCTGTTTTTTCAGTTTTGAACCAAAAAATAGACAAAGTGGTTGCTCTTTAAAACATTTTTTTTTTATCTCCTGTATTGTAGCAGATAAGAGTTAAGTTTTCTTCTTTCAAAAGGTCATGCTGCATTTGCATCTCTCAATGAGTTTCATTTAGCTGGCAGGAGAGCAAATATTGCTCTTTGGATTGTAAAGGTTATAGACCCCTTGTTTAGGCAATGAAAAAAGTCAAATTTTTAAAAATATAGCACAACATAAAGATACACCCGTGACACCGAAGAATAACTTTTATAGTGTCATAAAGCCTTGATATAATCAGTTTCATAATTCACACCTTAAATAAAGACCAAACTGTTCAAAACTGAGTGTACCCTTGCTTCTGGATTTAGTTTAGTTAGTGATATCCATGTGATGTTGTTGTGCCTCAGAATAAATTTCTAAACAATAAGATCTTTATTAAAAGTCTTGAGTATTCACTGAAAACTGTGAAAAATTTATTATTGAGACTTTTAAAAACTAAACCTCAGAGAAGTGTGTCTGTCCTCTATTTTAGTACTTCAAATCCTTGAGGCACAAACAGCCTGAGACATTTATCTGGCCTCCAAATATGCCAGATAAAAATCTGAGCATTGGTAATTTGTCCACAAAGAGAATCACATAGAAACCACGGAAGAACTAATTTTCCTGTACTAATTTGTCTAAACTGTAATCTCAAACTTATTGATAAGCATATTCAATACTTATTTGTTGTGTTATTGCTCTTTATTACACCTAACCCATGTATAATTCCATCTATTTATCCACTTAGTTGGAAGGTCAGGGATGGTTAACCGCTCAATAACATTTTTTTAAATTAAAGATAATAATAATGCCAGGGTGTTATATAGCAAGCACAAACAAGTCGAAAAGCAAATAAATAAATAAAAAGTTTACTTAGAAAAATATTAAAGTGAGAGCACATATCCATTGTCTTAATGGCTTTTCTAAATTTTCAATCCTGCTATCCTTTATTACTTTTTTAAAATGATTATTATTATTATTGTATCAAAATGTTAATACAATGTATAGAAAGGGGGAATCGAGAAAAACAAACAAAATGCCAGGAGATACAAGGAATAAAAACAACAGAAAGCATAAGACAAGGAGCACAGACAGAGACAAAACAGCGCCTCAGGGAATACAGCCAATGAACTTCAAGAGTCCCCACAGCCCTGGGATCAGTAGAGGTCCGAACAGCCACTGCATAGTGATGAAATTCAGACAAAAACAGATCAAATAGAGGCTTCAAAAGCAACAGACTTCTTGTGGCTTTGATGTGAAACAGTGATGTCACTCATCCTGTCTGTAACATCATTGGTGACTGTCTCTATACTCCCAGATTCCACAGAGAAACTCATTCGCAGTTTTAGACTTCACACAAAAAGCAAGTATGGCAAAAAGCAATTTGTCACCAGCAAAAGTGAAATTTTTGCAGATAAGCTGCGAGAAACTCGCAGAAGAGAACTACGACCTTCAACAGACCGTGGATAAACTCCGGTTTAAAATCGAACGTATCAACGGGAGGACAGATCAGGATGTCAGGAGCTTGGTAGCACATAATGAGATTCTTTTAGATGCAAAGGACCTTTATGAAAAAGAGATCAAGGATCTTAATTTGAAATTACAAGATGCCAGAGCGACGATTGAGACTTTGAGAAGAGATAATAAAGACATCTCACAGGCGTATGTGCGCTTGGAACAAAAGGCCGAAGAAATACTCAGAGAAAAGTGCTGAGACCGGGACTGGCTTGACTCAGAAATCAACGAGCTGAATGAGGAAATTGTGGGACTGAAAGTCAAGATCAATAGAATAAAATCCCAAGAAAAAAGTGGAGAACCAGAGAAGACCCCCGAGGAGAAAAAAGTGCCAATGTTTCAGAGAATCGGGCGGGTTTTTGTCAAGATGTACAAATCTGGGACTTTACGATATTGGGTCCCACCATGGATTCTACACCCAATAGAATGCCTCTTTATTGAGGCCTGCCATAGAAATGTATGGCAGGGACCTATTGTTCTTCACCTAAAAATAACTGCCGCTTCCTATTACCGTTAATGCGGCCCATACCATTGCGTGCCCCCTCACAATATATATATATATAAATGTGCGACTCGACCCCATGAGGGGAGCTATTACTTTTGTTGGCATTTCAAGCAATTGTGGTGACATAATTAACAAAAAATGAGCCAGATTCAAGTCAAAACACAAGACTAACTGACACAAAACAGTGTCAGTTACACTCAAAATAGAGAGAATTTTGTCTCTCCCTCTGAGCTGCTCTTTAGAACTACAATGACTGAAGGTTAGGACTACAACATGGCGGAAGACTCAGTGACTACAGAAGAGGTCAGAGCTGAATGTAAAATCTACAACATAGCGGAACTGTCAGTTACTACTGAGGAGGAATGAGCTGGCCTTTAGAATTACTTGTGTTTTGGCCATTATATAACTGATTTAACACAATAACTGTTACACGTGGGATATGCTTAGCCATGTAAAATCAAGCTTACTGAAAATTTCAAAATAAAAGCCTTGATAATTTTTACATCAGGTAATTGCTCTTTTGCACATTATACAACTGATTTTACCCAATAACTCTTACACTTGGGATTAGTTTGGTAATTTAAAATTAAACTTACTGAAAATTTCAAAATAAAAGCTTTGACATTTTTTAAATCATATCATTCCTCTTTTGGCCATTATATAACTGACTTAGCTGAACCAGTGTTACACATTGGACTAGTGTTGCCATTTAATATGAAGCTTACTGAAATTTTCAAAATAAAAGCCTCCATATTCTTGTCAGGTTAGTGCACCACCATAGGCGGTGCAATAAGATTAGCCTACATTATCTTTTTCTCTCAGGTTAGGGCACTGTCTTGCGCAGCATGACAGTGCATTAACATTAGCACAAACTTTAACACAATCTCTCCTACGCATGGGATTAGTTTGGTAATTTAAAATGAAGCTTACTGAAAATTTCAAAATTAAAGCCTTGACAATTTTTACACCATGTCATTACTCTTTTGGCCATTATATAACTAACTTAACTGGACCATTGTTACACATGGGATTAGTTTGGAAATTTAAAATGAAGCTTATTGAAAATTTCAAAATAAAAGCCTCCATATTTATCTTATTCACTTATTCAACGTGCAATAAGATTAGGCTTCATTATCTCAGGTTAGCATTAGCATTATCCTTTTATCTTAAATAAGGTTTTAGCTATTTATCTTACTTATTAGCCATATTTAGTATTGAATGCAGTAAGTCAATTACAGACAACATGCTAGTGATGGCCCACATGCTACAAACAGTATTCATGCTAAAATTAGCTTTTGGCTAATTTTAGTTTATACACTAATTTTAACATACTTAATGATGCAAGTCCTTGTTAGTCAAGATGCTTGTGATTCTCCACATGCTACTTTGTAATTTCATAGCTAAGCTTAGCATTTATGCTAATTTTTAGCATAAGAACGCTGGGTCCAAACCGACAGGCACACTTTGGCAGGCCCCGATTAAATTTCTTCAGGAATTTTCTAGTTAATTAAGGTAATAAACCTTGAGTAAATCTTATCAGTGTAGTAATCATAATACAAACCATGTTGTTTACCTACATTTCTAACCAACCAATCTTAATGAAAGCTGTGACATTTCCGATCTCTGATTGGTCCACTCCGTCTTAAGTCCCGCCCCCCTGGTGCTACAACCAGCCCCTCCCCTCTCCGCTCTCTGCGGTTCAGCTCATGATCAAATACACACGTAGAGCACGCGGACAGGCGCTGCGGGAGAAAACACCGCTAGGTTTTTCTTTAAACAGCCTCCTGTTGCTCCCACACAGGGTGAACAAGGTCACTAACGAGAGGAGCATGAAACAGCTGGCTTTATAATAAACAGGTGTCAGCTAGGGCTCCCGACAGCTCTCCTCCTGCTGAATGCGGAGCTCTCCTGCGTTTCTCCTGACATGAAAACACGCCGCCAGATTCCGTCGCCTTCACTTGTTCTCTGCGAGCAGTCGGGATGGTTAAATGTCCTGTTTAATGGTCGAGGTATGTGAAACTGCCAATTTACAGCTGTGCCTGGAAACAAGGAACAGTGTTGTGTTATTGTGAAGGTACTGCTGAGACCCATAGACAATAACTGTTACACTTTAATGACCTGTGAAGTCTGTACTATGATACGAGGTAACTTAAATCTATAATGCTCTCAGCAAGTTACATTCTTGCCCTTTATATTATAAAGCATTATGATATTATCGTATTTATAACAGCATGCTTCACATCCATTATGACCTTTTTGCTAAGGTTATACATGGCAAGTTAATATTTTTATTTAATTTGCTTCATTTTCTAACAGGGTACAGCAGGCCTTGTTTATTATTATTGCAATGGGTCACGTCAGTGTATTGACAGATTTACAACAGTCTACCTGCAGCGTAGATGCTGCAGAAAACATGCAAACAGAGGGCAGGCACTTTATATAAAACTAGGCAGATTTTCTCTTTGTGTTTACTTATGTGACAGTTCTTGGTATAAACATCAACTAATGTCTAAATAGACATTTTTATGTATAAGAAAAGATATATAAGGATTGTATATGTGATTCTGTAATTTAGGGTATGTATGGCATTTCAAGGAAAAACTACCTCTTTTTCAGAAATTCTTTCAAATTTCTTCTTAAATACATACAACCTTGATAAATGATTAATTGTTAAATATTAACTGCCAATTTTTCCTATTTTTATCCAGAAGACATGCATTTCCACATGATGACTTTTAAACACTATCATTTTTCATTCAACTCATTACACAACTGTTTATCAGATTGTCATGATATTCTTGCATGAAACTATTATGATTCCACTAACATAAATATGTGTACATTTATTTGAAAAGCTCACCAGGCAGCGTGTAGCTTGTAGTTTAAAACTCTGTTAAATATTTCAAACAACCAAATTTGTCTTAATTTTAAGTGCGTGAAAAGCAAAAGTTGTAGCTATTTATTATTAGCCGGCTGACCAAAGATGCAGAAGTAACAGATTTTACTATCCCTGAACAGCTAGCCTTTAGTTGTGACACATTAAAGGAATCAGAGTTGTCAAAAATGTTCACTTATGAAGTAATCTGTTCTCCTTATATTAATCTAAAAGTATAAAGGTGCAATATTAGTAGGATAATTTAGACTTATGAAGGTAAAGTGATTGTGTTAGAGCTTCATATTTTACATGAGAATATGTCTCATGAAAATTTTTGAGGACATAGCTTTAGTTTGAATGACTCTGTATAACATAAGCACACAAAAGAGGGGGTAGAGAGTTCTGGTGGTAGGTTGATATGAATAATGTTGCATCTGAATAGAGAGGGAAAAAAAAACAGGCTGCTGTCCTGTAAACATGCCATAACCACGTGGGGAGGATGAGTGATCAGTCACTGCGTCTGGGTTTCCTCCATCCACCCACTTCCTGCCTGCCAGTAAACAGTGTGTGCTAGCTCACATGTAAATCCTCCTGCTCAAGGTACACGGGTCTTCCTCTGGAGGAATGAGACTGAACACTAGCGGATAACGGATGATTTGTTGGATGTTCATCGGCCCAGTGAGTTTATCAACCTACAGTCAAAATACCAATGTGTGCATGTCTGCCCTCATGTGGCTAAAATACCACAGCTCAGTGCACTCAGTCCTCTTTCACCTTCATCCACTATTCACATACACAAAATGTTTTAGTTATGGCAGCCGTTATTATACATGACCTATGATGAATTGAAAGTTTTCACTGGTCCTCACAATAGCTTCCCTTGTTACACACCGCTAAATGCATTACAATATACTGTAATATTAAGGGTGTTATTGAGGAGCTCTTGGGGTGGGGGGACGCCTCTGATGGTGTGTAAAAACATTTTACAATAAAAAGTCAATAAACTATGACATGCATTTGTGTTCTGGTCCCTCGAGACAGTGTTTAGAACCAACTTATTGAGGGGCGTCTACGAGCTTCACTCATCGACAAACTGCAAGGCAGCTTTAGCTCAGTCAGTTTTAGATGGGGAGCATCTGTGAACATCAGTTTTCAAGTCACTGACCCTCAATTGGCTGCATTATTTATTGTGTTTCTGGAAGATGACTGCCCTGTATTTAGCACCACCAATTTTCTCATCATCTCTGCAGCTTTCCAGTACATGCTATTGCCACCACCACATTGCATGGTGGGGATATTGTGCTCAGAGTCATGCGCAGTGTTTCTTTGCAGCCTTACATAGTGCTTTGCATATAAAAGTACCAATTTAGTGTCATCTAACCAGAACACATTTTGCCACATATTAGCTATGTCTCCTATATAGATTGTGTCAGAATGCAAATTGGATTTCTTTTTGGTTTCTAATGTTAATGGTTTCTTCTCACCACTCTCCCATAACATCCAGTCATGTGGAAGTCACAACTACCATAATAATTTTCCATCCAGCAGATTCTCCCACTTGAGCTGTGGCTTTCTGCAGTATCCCCAGAGTTATCATGGGCCTCTTGGCTGCTTTTCAGATGAATGCTCTCCTGTATTAACTAACAAAGTGACTTTTGAAGCCCATTGATTGAACTCGATTCTCTTTTAGGGTTTTAGTGTAAAGGGTATAATAAGTGAAAAAAATACATGTTATTTTAAGTTTGTTTGTGAATAAGAAGATTTTATTTTGAGATTGCAGAGGGACATAAAATGAAAAAGTTGAAGGAGAATCACTACTTTTATAAGCCAAGTCTCCTTGTAGTGCAAGACAGAACTTGATCCATAATAGCCTGATCTTAATCAGGATACAGTGAGCAACATCATAATTCAAAGACAAACAAACCCTTGTTCACAAGAAATAAGCATTTCTCTTTTCTACAAGACTTTACACATTTTCTGTCAAAGAGCAGCATCATGAACTTCTAGTTTCAGCTGCTGAAGTTTTATAAACTCCAGGTCGCAATTAAACATAAGCATGTTTCCAAAGCTTAAATTCAAAGCGTATTTTGAAAAAAACATCACTTTGATTCACAGTCTTTAAGAGTGTTGATCGTTTCAGATATTGATCTAGTCTTGTAGTGAACTGAGTAGCATGTTGTAACCTGTGTCCTGTTTTCTTTGTTTTCTGTATTCTGTTATCAGAATTTGCTACAGGAAGTATAAAACCATAATTATCTTACGACCGGAATTGATTACAAACATACCTTTGAATCAGTTAAAAAAAGCCCACTTTCCAAGAAGCTGAGTCATGCGCAGCTTCTTGGAAAGTGCAGATCATTAATCACATGATCTGCACATGTGATTAATGTGCAGATCATTGGCAGTGTGTGGCACTGTGCCGCTTGACCCACTTTTTCCAGTGTCTTTGTCCCAAACACAGGCGTGTTGATACACGAACCGCAGATGCCAGGGTCACTAAGTGCAGCTCTTCACTCAGTTTTTATTAATCCCAGTGATCATGACGAATAATATGGATATTTTAAATTAAATTAATTAGATTAGGAATTGAAAACATTACATTTGATTGTGTGCACTCGGAATTGGATCACGCTGCAGTAAAAATTTAGAATTTGACCTAATTAAAGAAGGTCATAAGTAAAAGTTGGTTAAACACCAAAAATTATTTATGTTTTACACATTAATAATTTGGTTTAAATTAATAGCACTCTAAAGAATAAACATAACAGCTTGTGGGTTAAGTTGTCCCTGCTTTCCAGGCATCACATGAGTGCAAGAAAGCTCTCTCATGACTTTTAACACACAGTTTATTTGTTCATAGGGTCACTGTTGGTCTCTGAAGGCATTTAGCAAAAGCAATACTAACATAGTCCTTTCTTTTTTTTCCTGTTCTTCTGTCTTTCTCTTTGCCACAGAGGTGTGGAGGTGTCGCATTTAAATGGTTGGAGCAGAATGTCATACAAGTTCGCATGCTGGGTAAGAACTTTTGATGCTCTGGAACAGGTCTGTGCAAAAGTGAGAGACACACTGTGTGCAACACACTGTAGTTTGGTGTGGATTCACTTACCTTTTACCCAGCATAATATCTAGGTGAAACATAGAAACATACACTCGCAATCACTGTATGTACTCATATAATGCTCAGGCATTATATGAGCATTGACCTAATTGTACTTGTTTTGCATGTACATGCAAAACAAGTACTTAACTTAAAATGTTAAGTATTACTTTTAAAAATAGTATACTACAGCATTTTATGAGATCAGTAAAAACCTGAGGCATGAACAGAAAAGTGTAAAAACGTCTGACAGCTTTTATAACAGCTGCAGTTTCTGTGGAAACATATACATGCACATATTTCACATGTGCATGTACATATTTTACATTTGTCTTTGAATACATTTTGCAATGTGTCAGGACTTAGGTCAGTAGACTAATACGGTAGCTGTAACTCCAAACCACAGACTTGGATCTTAGTGAGCAAAATTTTTAATATATCTTTAAATTAATGGGCGAGAGAGATCAGACTTTGAAGACCTTTTCCAAATTTTTTGTATTACAAACACAAACTGTATGATTTGTGTTTGTGATGCATCATCTTGAAGGCAAACAAAACTATGTAAAAGTTTTGATTTTCTTTATTTTAAAACCTAAAACCAAATTAGATTGTTTTACTTTTATTCAAAAATCTAAAGAAAGTTGCTATTGCAGATATTTTTAAAAATAAGCAATTTTGTTTTGAAGATTTATATGGCTTTTGTTGCACTAAACATATTGGACCAAAAGCAAAAATGGCTCGTAGAGTTGTTAAAGTTGCTGACCCTTGCCTTAGGAGCTCTTGTTTGCCTCTTGCCACAACCTATTGAGTGACACATAATTGCGGAAAAATATAGTTTGACTCTGGATGGCTGAATAAAAATGCCCACCACACTTTGGGCATTTACTTTGCTCATTTTTTGATTGTAATGTGTCAGAATGTGAAAATGTTCAAAAATATAAGTAGCTATTTCAAAAGACCCTCTGCTGAATGTCTGAGTTATCTAAAAAGAGAAAGGGGGAAAAAAAAAAAGATGTCAGCATGTTTTTCTTATGACTGCAAAGCTCTACTTGTTCACCAAAAAATGGTTTCCTGTGACATAAACAACAAAGAGTCACATCAAACTAAACAGCGAGAACAACAGCAGTGTTACCTCAAATGACGTGTTTAAACAGAAAAGTTGCTTTTAAGCAAAATTCAAAGATGACCTCCAACAAGTGTACATAATCTTCACCTTCACAGCAGGATGCAGATTTGCACTGCAGAATGAAATGGTGCTAGAAAACTGTGTGGATAAAATAATGAATAAAACTTGGTTTCTGCTAATACAGAGATCCTTTGAAATTTAACATGTAAGCATCATATGAGGATATTTTGGTTTCTCTTAAGAATCTTAAGCAATTTATAACTAATTATTTTAAAGTTCATTCAATCCATTAAACAGACAAATTGAGTGACATCCCTCACTGATATATCCTCTACCAATAGAGATCGTATACATGATAAATATATATCTTACTGTGGTGTTACACTGACAGAAGAGAGTATTTATGAGGCAGAACAACTCATGTATTAGTGGCTTACAAAGTATTTTAAAGGAGGAGAGTTGAAAAATAAACATCAAATGAATCCAGTAAAAGCTCTTTCAGTATCACACAGCTATAGTTTGGCTGTGTTTCTGCTCCGCCACACCAGAATCAGACAGTTGAATTATCTCTTTGGCATGTCACCAAGTTCAGCAATAGCCTGCTGTAGCATCTTTATTTAAATTATGAGGGTTTAGCCGAGCAACATCTAAAACATGCAGTGCACTGGCCCCTTGAGGCCCAGAACTGTCCGAACCGTTCTGGAGGACAGAAAGTGATGAGGACAGTTTTGCATTTGAAAACTTAGTTTGGTTCCTGAAGGCTTAATTCATTCAACAAACTCCTAAATATGTAATCTGCATAAACAGACATGAGTTTTTAACCAATATTTAAAGTGTGGGTTAAGAATGTTATTGATGTAAAGCCCTAAAAATACTGCAAAATAAAACCTGTATATGACCTAACTTTTAAAATGTGCACATTCTTGAAAGAGCACATTAACATAGTTTTTAAAGGCTGAATTTTTTTTGCCCTGACCTGTCAAAAAGTGTGACCAATTCAGGTTTAAACGTGGACCAAAATCAAATGAATCAACACACTGCCCCATTTGTGTAAGCTTCTCTGTCTTTAGCAACTATTACGGCCATGTTTAGTCTTTGAAGGAAGGATTTGCAAAAATAGCTTTGGAGCCAGCAGTCCTCTCTCCGCCTGAGTTTATTAAACAAGACTTCCACCGACCTCGTTATCTGCTTTCTTTCTTTGCAGTTAGCATTTTTCCACTACATTGAATTTATGCTTTTAATGGACAATATATGTTCTTTACTTTGCCAAATAGATGTGAAATCTATTGTATATTTTTATGTGTCTGTCTTTAATCATCTTGAACATTATTATTTAAGTACTGAGTTAAAATATGTGCGTGGACAAAAACATCAAGTTACAGGTGTGATATGGAGAATCTTGTTCAACTAGATTACTTGATTAGTTGTTTGACTATTGCCATAAACTGCACAGAAAGCAACAAATTCCATATTTTACTCTTAAGAGTTGTGCGCAATCAATTACAAACAACTATATGTTGCCATGGTGCTTTTGTGTTTTATATAATCTCCCTGCTCCCTTTTCCATTTTTCCCAGGCTGTTTCTTTGTCTTACAGCTTTTACTAGAATAATTTCTTGTTGCTGACTTCTTGCATCTGATATGTGATGTTCAAGGCCATGTGGATGGCTGAGTGTGTATGTCAGTGAGTGTGCCAGTACATTTTTCTGCACTTGACTGTCATTTGCGTTGTGGTCCATATTGTGGAGCAGGTCTGCTGATTTAAATAATAACAATAATAAAACAAATAAAAAATCTATTTTCATGCAATTTTAACAATCTTGCTGAAGATTATGGTTGGATTTTTTTCATTAATGAATTTCACTCCACTTATTCAATTTAATCATCCACTGAGTGTTTAACTTACTAACTGTAAATATTGTTTACAATTGGACATCATGTAATTGTCAGTTTTTTCTAGTTATTTTGATTTTGATGTAATTTGTAATTTAATCAAGATGAAACATACCCTCATCACATAAAGCATATAACAACTGATTAGAGTTCTTTTGAGCAGGTTCATATGTTGTTAGTTTTCATCTGTNATTTTCCTTTCTTTGAACACATCTCTCTTTCTGAGGCAACATGTATAAGCTGTGTCTGTACTTCAGAAAAATTTGGCTAACTATAAAACACACAGAAGGAGATAAATGTTTGAAGTAAGCCTGCCTTAACCAGTAGGGTTTAAGCCCTTATAACTCAAGTGCTTCAGAATCTCTTCTATAACCTTTCAGAAGTCAATAGTGTGTGCTTACTTCTGCTGATCCCCTCAACCTCTGTGCCTTTTGTGATGTCATCAACCCAAATACATTTGAAACAGGATCAGCTTTGTCCTTCTATGCAGTTTAATTCCCTTATATTTAGTGAATCCCTGCAGTTGAAATTCACTCTTGAATGTCCAATGTGTTCTTGCTGTCAGTGCACAATTTTTAGTAAAATCAAATGGCAACTTTAAATTGAATTATATATCTATCTGAAGTAACAATATGTCCTTTTGTTTTAAACAATGAACTGAATATATATATATATTTTTTTTTTCAATTTGAGTTTAGCAAAACAGGTTTGGGGAGGGAGTGATATTTACTTTTTAATGCACATCCTGGTGTTTCCATTTCTATATTTTAGATCAAATATTTTTGTAAAAAGGTGGACTTAATCTCTTATTCAATTTTAATTGTCTGATTGATGTTATATAAATTATTGCAAGAAAGGCAAATGTGTGGGGAAAGCATTCATTTGTGTGCATGGTACTAGTCTGGCTGGCAGCATGTTTGTGTAGCAGCGTATTGGTTGAGTAAGAGCATGTAAGTGAGCTCTGAGCTGAGAAAGGAGGGGCTTTTAGACTCAATAACACAGACTGAGTGGGACCGTGGAGATGAGTAGGTATGCGTCAGAAGGAGGGAGCAGAATATCAGTTCTGGATTCTGAGAGAGAGAGAGAAGAATACCAACAGATTATTCTCTTGCTCTTTGGACTTTCCTCTTCTTCTTTTCTGTTTGGCGGTTTTGGATTGCTTTACTTCCTTTAAATCTGTGCCTATGCTGTTGATCCCATCTCTCCAAGCGGTCTTTGATACGGTGATTGCAGAGTTTTTTCAGTCTTAGTTAGCCCCCCGTATTATCTGTCATTCTAATCTGATGGTGGGCTGTTCCTTCTTCAATGTCTCCTTGTCACCGTCATCCTCTCGTCTCTGCACCATTCATTTCTTTGTGGTATTACAATGCCAGTACTGGAGAGGCTCTGGGGTCCAGATCTCAGTATGCAGGACTCTGGTCTCGGTGTTGGGGTCTGTCCCGACGAGCCTCCTGGCTCACGAGTGTGGACTCCTCCTGTTACTTGCGCTGGCCTGTCGCTGGCCCTGGAACTTCCCACTCTGATCCGGCAGCTCAGGGCGGCCTGGAGAACTCGCAGGGGAGACCCTCGGGGGCCGGAGAGAAGTGAAGGCAGCAGTTGGGTGGAAGAAGAGCAGGAGGAGGTTGACGAGGTCAACGAGATCAAGCAGATCACAGAAAACAGCAATACACATGTGGAAGGTAAAGAATCCATAACAATTCATAACAGAGTTAAGCTTGTGGAAGACACATCTGATAAATTCATAATGTTTCTGGTTAAGTTTAACCAAGTAGCAGTTCATGCTGCCTCAGACAGGACAATAATAGCTTGTGACCTATTAAAATTCTTAACAGTGTGATGGTTGTGGTCTTAAAGATCGCTCTCCCTCAACAATTTAAGGACATTTTTGAAGCTCATTTTTAAGATTCACAATTTAATCTCCAGTTTTTTTTTGCTTGGTTTCACGCAGAATTTAAAATTAGATTTCCCTCTTTTGTCCTGCTTGTGTTCATATTTGCAGATTTAACAAGTCCATAGGTGCGTGTGTGACAGACTAACTCTGACAAGCATGCCTCTGGCCGTATGATTACGAATGACGTAGGTGGACGCTTGGAGGCGTTAAGACAGCTGAGTAGATGAGACAGAGAAATGAGGGATTTGGGGCGGTTGGAGCCGGAGTTTCCAATAAATAAAGCTGTGGTACCATCTGCTGAGCTGCAGTTGTCCCCATGACACTGACGTAGATTAAGAATATAGGTTTTAAAAAGGAAAATGGTAACATTAGACTTGACACACAAGCTCTGCTGGCAGGATTGTAAGTAATCTGTCAATCACAGAAAATTTTATGCTGAAATTATGATTAATTATGTGGGAAATTCCCTGCAGTGACTCATAAGGTGGAGGATGGATAATTCTCTACAGACTTTCCCCTTGAACTGTAATAACCTCATGTGATTATTTATTTTAAAGGTGTGAAAGGCTTTTGATATTGTAGGCCTATTGTTTCTAGGTACTGTGAGATTTAATCAGATATGCAGTGATGGTCACTGGGACATTTAATGTTGTCATGACTAAGACGACCCAAAGTTCAGGTTTTGAACTGAACTCAGTTTTGAACATACTGAGCATCATTAAAATGATGCTCAGTATGGCATCATTTTAAAAAGACCAAAAAAAATAATTTTTGGTCTCTTTTTTACACAAAAGAAAACTTCTTCATGTCAAACGTAGATCTTAAATGAAAATTTTGAGTTATTTTTCTTTAAACAAGTTGTCAAAAAAATTAACCGAGACAATTTTATTATCCACCTTTTAGATTACATTTTATCAGGATTGCCTGGTCATCATTAGCATTCTGTGAGCCTGCAGTTGTTTTCTTGACAGCAACAGCAAGTTTCAAAAGGATACTCTACAATTTTTTATATCTGATTTTACACATAAAGCTGGCATCTTCTATAAACTCACATTTTGGTCAGTTGATGATATTTTTATGTGAAGCAGTTTGGTGATCTGCTAGGCTAACATTGGCATGTTTACTGTCTGTTTTGATATGAAGCATTGACAAATTATTTTCTCAACATGTTTTGTTGCAGTTGGTTGCATTTGGACAAAACGTGAAGCAAAAGTTGTTCTGCTTCCTGTCTAGTGATTTCCTTCAAATCACCTGTGATTTAATGATAGTGTTTCAGCTGAACTCACAATTCACATTTGGACTGGAGGCTGCAGCAGCTAAAAAAGTAATTGTAGAAGGCAAACACTAATTATTTGGGGAAAATCCAGATTTGTAGGATTATATGCACAAGCTATATTATAGTATGATAGCCATGGACTGAAAAATAGACCAAAGTTTTTAAAAAAGATCACTTTAAATTTGACCAAAACGAAAACAACCAATCGGAGCCAAGAGAAGGATCTTAGTGCTGTCAATCGATGTTGCTCAATGTGCTAATGGTGGAGAAACAACTTAATATTCCAGGAAAATAATTTATCCGCCTTCGCTGACCGTAAAAAGATTTAAGAAAGTTTATATCTGATTTAATGTCAAAGTAAGAAAATGAGAAGTTCTGATTAATTGTGTATTAATCTCAGATTCAGCTATATTTTACACAATAGTATATATATATTTTTTTTACACATTTTTATAGTTTATTATTAACATATAGCTGTATAGATGCATCACATGCATGTAAATAAAGTAGCAACAGCTGCAGGCAGAAGGAAACATCATCTGCTTCTGTGTATTCACAGCATGTAGATTTGAGTTTTAGCATCGCTCAGTATGGCATCATTTTAAAAAGTAAAACCAACACCAAACCACAGTTTGTGCCACTGACACCCACAGACACAGTGAAGCCCGCATCTTTCGATCAGCTCCATGTGTCAGTATGTGTGCCAAATGTACACTCATGTTTTTGCTTCTCAAACTGGGATTTAACCTCATTTGTAAGTGTGTGTACACATACCAAATGAGTGTTAATGTTTGGGCATGTTGGCGCTTCCTTAAGCACACTTTCTGATTGACTCGCGTTTTCATCGTAAATGACCCAGTTCTGTGCCGCATGAAAACAATGACCTAGTTACTGCCAAGCTAAGGGAAGAGAAAGGGACAGAGGAGAGAGGCGGCTGGCGAGACGGAAGGATTGGATCAGATGGAAGGAGGAGGATGTAAACACAGGAACCAGAACTAAAAGAAGAATTGGGGGAAAATGGAGCAGAGAAAGGAGAAGAATCAAGTGCTACAGAGAGCTGGAGGAGGCTGATTGTGTGAATGAATGTGGTTGTCTGTAATCTGGAGGTGTGATGTGTTTCTGGCCTGTTTACCAGAAGATGTATTTTGTCCTCGTCTTCTCTGCCAACGCTCTGGATTAAACAAAAAACTGTTCTTCCCCGTTTGCTTCTTTTGTTGCCCAAAGTAGGCCACTTGACAACGATGAGTCACTTTTCTGTGTATTTGTTCATGCTGCTGTGCATGGCAAAGTAGGAAGTTGTACCAGTTTTCTCCAAAGTTGACAAACTGATGCCTTGCTTCTTCCATCCTGAATGCTTTCTGAGGCTGCACTTTGAAGGCGGGATCTGGCACGTCCTGGCAGTTGCCACAGTGACAGCAAAGCCATTGCCAGCTGCTTTTA
Organism: Brachyrhaphis roseni; assembly: GCA_903066815.1. Taxonomy (NCBI): domain Eukaryota; kingdom Metazoa; phylum Chordata; class Actinopteri; order Cyprinodontiformes; family Poeciliidae; genus Brachyrhaphis; species Brachyrhaphis roseni. The sequence continues at coordinate 34,163 of CAEFZY010006004.1, forward strand.
ACGGCAGTCACTGAGGTGATGTGAACTGGCAACCTTAGGGATAAACTACGCTCCAGTTCCTAACTGCTGATCTATAAATTATTCATTATCCCCATAGTTTTCAGACTGTTCAAGTGAAGATTTTGTGTGTGTGTGTGTATACCATGACTTGAGACCTCATTCTGTTTAATCTTGTTTGTCGCTGGCCTCTGGGTGTGTGAATTGCTCATATTTTCTTCAGGATTCTCTGTTATTTGTTTTTTGTTGTTGTTTGTTCCTAAATCTAGAGCTTCCCCAGCAAGTGAAGGCCTGGAGATATTTTTGAATAATTAAAAAAATAAATAATTTCTAACACTACTTAAACATGATATAATTTAGGGTACACATTGTGTTGTTTCATCGAAAAACGACTGTCAGGTACTTGCGTACCTTTTTGACTAATTAGACTTCTTGCTTAGAAAGTATTGGGTTTGGACAAAAAATTTACAAACCCAAGATTGCTGCATTAAGATTTATAAAATCATATATATACTGCATATATATATATATATATATGCGGCACTATTATCCTTTTGAAACACCACTGAGACTTCACTTATTGTTTTACCATTTTATCTTTTTATTTATTCTTGCTGGGTTTTTTTTTTTTATCTGGCTCTTCTTCTCTTTCTTCCTGACAGCTGATGGCAGGCTGAACGCCGGTCATGCTGGTGTGTTGCTGGCTGAGAGACGAGGTTCTTACCCGCCGATTGATCTGCGGATCCTAAAGAGTACGATTCCTCATTGACTCAAATATGGTTTAAACTGTCCACTATTTAAGCATTGATTATTTTATAGATAGATAGACGAAGGACATTATAATACATCAATGAAGATGGTTTGACTTTAGCAATTTTTTTAAATGCAATATTTATTTTTATGGTTTTAATTTAGCAAATTCACGGCCAGGGGAGGTCGAGTCTGGCACAAGGAGAAAGCTGAAGCGTCTGTTAAGCTTCCAGAGATACTGCCATGCCTCCAGGTTGTTGAGGGGATTAATGCCTCACACTCCCGGGTCCCTGCACTTGCTGGATGATGACTACTTGGGACAGGCAGCTGTGAGGGCACAAAAACGCATTATCACGCAAACAAAGATGCACGTATGATTTTTAAGATCATTTGCGAATAACAAATCAACTCTTATAAATGTCTTTCTTCACAGCACATGCTCTCAAAAGTAGACACATGGAACTTCGACATTTTCCTCTTCGATCGTCTTACAAATGGTGAGATTATTTTAATCTGACATGACTGCTCGTCCGTCAGTTTAACAATGTCCTTCACCAGCTAAATCTATATTCTATTATGTATTTTACCCTGATCCAAGTCTACATGCCTATTTTATGTTTGGAGAGGATTGTGTTTGTATAGTCTGATGGATTGAAAGATACAATTATTGTTTACAATTTATCTGTGTAGGTAACAGTCTTGTGACTCTGATGTGCCATCTCTTCAATGTTTGTGGATTGATTCATCACTTCCAGCTGGACATGGTTAAACTACACAGGTTTCTTGGTAAGCTAGCAGAAGACTTTTGCTGTTATGTTTGTTTGCTCTTCCAGCAATGACAGCTAAAATAATGTCTTTATCTTTTTAACTTCCTGGTTTGCACTAGTTGACATTTAAATTGACATGACTGCTAGTTGACAGTTTTAAAACGGTTTATGTAGAGTCTATTAGACTCATTCACAGTGAGACTGTATTTATAGCACATTTAAATAGCTGGAAAAAGTGCTTCACTAAATCTTAAAATCAACCAAAATTTATATATATATATAAAAAAAATATTGATTACAACAACCAATAAAACATAACCAGATAAATAACAATTATTATTAATAAAAATAATTGTGATAAATAATCCAGAAGTGGAGCTGTAAATGTCTAAAAGAAAAAAGACTTATGACCAAATTCTTACTTTCTTCTACTGAACCCTTTTAAAATTCTCTGAAAGAGTTGCTATGTTTTTGATGCTTTTAGTGTGGGTATGGTTTTTTTTTTTTTAATACCAAAAACTTAACCTATTTCCCAATATAATTCTCTGAGAATAATGCCTGCATTATCATGTGTTTCAACTAACCAGAATAAACAGAGACCTTGTAGATTCGTTTTATTACAGTCAGTGCTTATTGATAATTTACAATGTTTTGCAGGAATGGTGAAGGAAGATTACCATTCCCACAATCCATATCATAATGCTGTTCATGCTGCTGATGTTACTCAAGCCATGTACTGCTACATAAAAGAGACCAAGGTAAACATGCACACACTCTTTTCCTGCCATGCCCACACTGTAAAGCTTCAGCAGGCATGAGCTTCTCCTTGACATAATCTATTAGCTGTGCTCCCAGAGGGACGTCTCCCGCTCACTTGAACTCAATGACACATCCATCTATAGCTCAGAGATTTTTCTGAAGCCCTCTGACCAGATTAAGCGTCTCTGCATCTTTACCCTTATTCAGTAATTACTTTTGTTGCTCCAAGAGGCACTTTGTGATTAATCTATTTTGTTAAAAGCACTAAATGAAATTCAATACGGCACGCTAACCTGTATGCTGAAGATAAGAAACACTCTCTGAGAAAAAGCAAGTCTGCATTTTCTCTAATCAATGTGCTCCATTGTCCTTCACCTAGCATTTAGGATTTACTTCATGCTATGATGCATAATGAGGCTGGATCTTTGGCCACCTGTAACGATGTCAGTGTTGTTTTTTGATATAAATTTGGAAGTAAACCAAATTTGGAGATGTAGATAAGACATGACTAATGATCCCATTTCTCTTAGCCATTCCTCAAAATGGAAAGTTCAAGAAAATTGGACATTGAACTGTAGGCAGGTGTTTGTTGATTTCCACTTGTCAAGAAACAGACTTGCTTCTTACCTAAATTTACAAAAATATAAAGTCAGAGCAATTATGAAAACCTTATTGTTACTGTAACCATAGCAAACAAGGTGAGACAAGGGCCCAATCTAATCTTGCTTCCTAATTGTCAAAAAAAATCTTGTTTTTAGTATCCTTCAAATTTGACGTTTTGTTTAAAGGTTTTTCTCACATAGTTTGGGTTATTTGACAACTTAAATAAACTTTACATTAACCAGAAATTTAACGTTTGACAAAATAGACGCTAAAAATTTTGATTTGCAATGATTTCTCTATTAGATTTTTCACAAGCATCTCTCTTGGAGATTCTCAGAACATTTGTGTTTTGCAGCTGGCAGAGCAGCTGACTCCTCTGGATGTGTTCCTGGGTCTGATGGCAGCAGCAGCTCATGATGTGGATCACCCTGGAGTCAACCAGCCTTTTCTCATTAAAACCAGACACCACCTGGCATCCCTCTACCAGGTAAACACAAGCAGGTGGATGGGTGTCAGCATCTGGGTTTACCTGTGGTGTGTGTATAGTGTCAGAGGAGCAGATACTGAATGACATTCCTGCTGTGCAGAACACCTCTGTGCTGGAGAGCCACCACTGGAGATCCACTGTGGGCATGCTCCGAGAGTCTGGTCTGCTGAGCCACCTGCCTGCTGACATGTCGTAAGAACACACATCTTACTTCATCTGATTTTTCATCAGAATATTTTATGATTTGGTTTTAGAAATCTTCGTTTTAGGTTTACTATTTTATATACTTTTAGAATCTGATCTTTTGGGCAAGTTATCTACCTTATTTAGAAGGATCTCTTGTTATCTACAAAAACTATGCACCCACCACCACCTTTTTAATAGATTGTATGTCTTAAAAGCACTGCAATTATTTAAAGTTTACTCATTAATGTTTGGAATATGTTACTGTTTTGCACATTGCAAATCTTATTTCAACAAACACAGTACACTAAAAACGTTGGACACCCATGAAGTTAAGATGAACCCTTTTGGAGAGTTATAGTGTTTTTCTTCTTACTAAGTATCTGATAAGTATTTATTCGCTCTCACTGAAATAACACACTAAATTTAAAGGTTGGATTTTTCTTATTATTTTCATTGTAGCTGTAGGTTTTCTTTTCATATAAACAAGTTTAGCATGAAATTAGAACTCAATAGCAATTTTCACTGGATAAAGTAACAAAAGGGTTTCATGTGACTTTACTTTTAGTCTTCACATGAATGTCTTTGACCAGGAAAAATAAGATCATTTGGCTCTTAAAGGGAAGGCATGGTGTATTGAAACTTGTAACAGGTGAAGTAGAGCTCATTGGTTTGTCTTCCTTAACTCTATAGGCAGGACATAGAGCAGCAGCTGGGTTCTCTCATCTTGGCTACAGACATCAACAGACAAAATGAATTCCTGATAACTCTTCGAGAGCATCTGGACAACCAGGATATGGACCTTCAGCTGGCCACACACAGGCATTTCATACTGCAGGTATACTGTCTATTCCCCTTCAAATGTACTGTTGAAACTAGATATTTACAGATAAAAAGACACATAAGACACTCTAAGATGCCTGAAGTGGACACGTCCACTTGTTCAAGTAATTATATGCAAGCATAAACATCATGGAAATGTCCGCCCAGTATGCTGTTCAGGAAAGAGAGTTTGGTTCTGTGTCCCTGAGATGAATGTGTTTCCATGGGAGTGTTATCATCTACAGAAATTAATAATAAAATTCTCTTGATATGCCGATATTTAACGAGTTGAAATAATTTCCACGCTCATATAAATGGGAAACATTTAGTCTGATATTTTTTTGTGTGTCACTGAAGAAAGATGTGTGTATTTTTATACAGTGTGTGTAAGCATGTAGATTCAACTGTATGGTATTCAAATGATCATTTTCTCACACAGCTTTAGTAGTAGATCTCCATATTGTTGTGACATGTTTGTATTCATTTCTCTTCTTTTCTTTTAGATTGCCCTGAAATGCGCTGATGTGTGTAATCCATGTCGGGAGTGGGAGCTGAGCAGGCAGTGGAGTGAGAGGGTGTGCGAGGAATTTTATAGGCAGGGTGAGTAAACTTTTACATATCAGATTTCAAACTAGAGTTAGTATTATGGTGTGCTGAAGAAGATGTGTATTTTAAAATGCCAACTCTATGCACTTTATTTCACTGTTTGTTCTTGTTGCAACTGTTTTTATCAATTCTGCCTTTGTTGACCTGGAAGGTGACCTGGAAAGGAAATTTGACTTGGAGATCAGTCCTTTGTGTGACCAACAGACAGACTCTGTGCCAGCCATCCAGATTGGTAAATCATGTTTAATTATCAAGACAGTCTCATTAAATAGCCCTTATTAAGGAGTTTCACATCTTTCAGGTTTTATCTCCTACATCGTGGAGCCTCTGTTTGAGGAGTGGCAGCGCTTCACTGAGCCCAGCATGCTCAGCCAAATAATGATGGGGCACCTGCACAAGAACAAGGCTTGCTGGAGCCGACTCAGATACGTACACACACTTGCAGAAACAAAAACTCATCCCCATGCCGAAGAGCCTGAGCCTGAAGGAGGACAAGAGGAGGCAGACGACATCCCATAATGTCTCTCTTGTTGCTCTGACGGTTTTTAATCTCCAGCATACATGGAGGGGAGATGTTTTAATCCAAATCCATGTTTATTCTCCAGTACGTTTGTTTCCACAGCTCGTTGCCCTTACAGTGGGAGCACTGGAAGGCAGTGTGGCCAGGAAACAAGAAGTATAGCTCCCCCTGGTGGAGCTGTGGTTGAATGTAGCATTGCAGGAGATAAAGAAATGGAAGTGGATTCACTGAGGAGCAGAATGATCTTAGTAAGAAAAACAAATGTGGACATGCTTTTGTTTGTAACTTTGCGTTCAAATAGAACTAAAAGGCTAACTAGTTAACATGTGTTAACTGAGGGTTCAGATGTGAATTTTAACACGGGTTTAGTTGGCATAATAGTGATAAGAACAATAAAAATGAGACGCATTTAAAAGCCAGCTGGACTTTGCTGAAAAAATATGACAGAATAACAATCTCCTCACAACCTTCATTGTTTTTAAAATTTAAAAATGCTTGCACTCTTGTACAATGTTTTTTCATGTCTTTATCTCACTTGTCTACTTTTCACTGAAGTGCGTTTTTAACTGTTAAGCTTTGAGTCGTTATGTCGAGATACTGTACACTTTAACATCCAGCATGTTCTCGGTGTAAGAATGACTCAGATCATCAATTTAAATAATGACTCACACTAAAAGTGGCTTAGGTCAGTGTTGCCGGCTTGATGTTTCATTGTTGAGCTGAATCACCAACTTGAAGAGCCAAATAAAAAATAAAAAAAGGTTTATCTTCATATTATAAGTTGTATAAACTGTATATACTGTGATGGATAACCTGAACATTTCACATGCCAAAACCTTTTTAATCAATGTACTCTGCAAGTCACTTGAAAATGTAACTCTTCTCACTTTTCTCTAAAAGCCAACTGGATTTAATCACAGCCTCACTTTACAAGCTCATACACAACAAAGCCTTAACAACCGCTTGGTCTGTCAGTTTAAAAAAAAATTTATAGGGTTTTCTGAACAATATGTTTCATATTAAAGTTTCTGCCTCTTGTTCTTCAGCCATATCAGCACTGAAACACAGACTCAGTACTGTAGCATCTTGTTCCTGTTTGGTTTTTCACTCAGTATCAGGGTCAGATTTGGCGTCTCAGAACTGTGAAGTATTTGCCAAGGTGTTGGTGTACTTTTATAACACATTAGCTCACCAGTTTATGAATCACATTTCATACTGCAATATTTTTCCCCCACTAACAATAAATTAAATGATAATAGGCGATCCCTACTTGGAACTGGAACATGTCTCAGTTGGGTTTGATGTCATTCCCAGATTTACATCTTGACTCCAGAGGTAAAGGGAACATGATCACCAGAGGCACTTTTACTCCAGTTTGAGAACCATTGCTCTAGAGAACAATGTAGCCCATTATTTGCACTCTGAAATTTACAAAGGGCTGCCAACATTTACAAGTAAAGCATGTTCAACTTTGCTGTAATATCTTCTTCCCTTCTGCCCAAACAACCCCTGTTTGCAGACTTCTCCCTACAGAAAACAAAAAAAAACCGAAACATTTTTTAATGCTTCCTACACCTTTTGTGCTTTCTCTGATATTGTTTGGAACATCTCAGTGTTACTGTAGATAGCTAACTATCACTCTTTTTTT